>JXSR01S005330.1:16269-29316 GCA_000969725.1 Ophiothrix spiculata | reverse complement strand
ATAGCAGCTATTATGAGATGATAGATTACAGGCAAAATAATAAATCTTATCTTTTATTCTCTAAGCCTTAGTCCGAGACTATCAATTTGTGCTGGTATTGGCATTTTTGTTCTAATCTTATAAATTTAGCCTGTTCAGCATCAACTATGGATGAACAACGTTTTTATGTTTTAAAATACACTCGTGAACAAGTATTTTGACAGGCTCGTTCAAAGCACAATGGCAATGCCACAAAAGCATCACAACAGTCATAATTCTTCAAACATGGTGATAAAAATAAATCAATGGATAAATCGTAAATTGTAGGGACACCCCAACCCCTTGGTAGGTTGTTAGCCTTGAGGCTGTTCCACGGCCATGTATGCATATGTATGGTATACAAGAACAAGTTGACTTTAACCCGAATGGGGCCCCCTTCAAAGGAATGTTAAATTATTTGAACTTTAACAAAGCCTTGACAACAACAATAGAGCAATTCATTTTACCTGAATAGAGTCAAGCAGGTGAAAAGTAATTTCAGTGTTCTTGTATTTCAAAATAAGCTGCATTCTTGAAATTCTTGTGACCTCAACTACTATAAAATACCAGTGCCCCCATACTATAAATCTTGGTGAGATAGAAACTTATGAAATTTATTGGCCTTTTATGATTATGTGATTTAATTTGTATCATTCTACTCCTGTAGGCCTACATTGTTCTTCAAAATTCAAGAACCCAATTCTACTTTATTGGAATTAAAGGTGTAGGTTCCGATCACATTCTCATCCCCCAGGGCTCAACCGGAAGTAGTATTGTTTTGATGCCAAATGAAAGCCCATATTTTTCTGATTATAAATCCAAAATTTCACCTCAAAATTCTTTATAGTTTTGGAGATAGGCCTATAGATAGCAGAAAAAGTAAAATAATTGGTATACCTATTTCCCATTTCTTTTGTATTTACATAACAACCTCATCCCTAGGGTTGCATATTTCTTTTGCCTCTCAAGAGAAAACAAGAAGCAAGCTGAGGTTAAAATTTCACAATATGCATTTCAGAGGTCAAGGTCAATCAGTTAAAAGTAAATACACACATGGCATGCATGCTTAGATAGGAAACTATACCTTTAATAGTGGGATATAATTATTGGCCTTTTATGCGATTTTAATATAGGCCTAAAATTTTTATCATTCTACATACATGATGGGGCGCCATAGTGTTGTGGTTTTAGCGATCTTGCCTTGCACGCAATGGGATGGACCAGGTTCGATTCCCGGGGAGGGCTGCCTTGCCGTTCTTTTGGAATCTTTACCATGGTGTCCTTGTCCGACTTGATGGGAGCATCATGGGGTCAGATAGATTTGATCTTCTCTGTTCGTTGCATGAAGTATTTAGAGCACTTGTGGTAAATATTTTGTGAGAGATCATCATCCTTCAGAGCAGGCCTGCTTCAGAGGGGATGTAAAAGCTGTCAGTCCCATGTACAGAAGAGTATACCTATACATGTAATCGCAGTAAGTATCGCAAAGAGTAAGGGTATTCTACCCCTGATTGTTACCAGCCATTTCGGACTTAAACATTCACACGCTTGTTAGTTTATAAATTCTAACAGTTGTCATGAATTGAAGAGTTGAAGAGCATGTGTAGGCTTGATAAATTTAAGGATCCAATTTTAGTTTTTGCAATTAAATAAAGCTAATATTTGCCTTCTCTTTTCAGAAACTCAAACCACGTGGCAGAAAGCGCCAGCGTTTATGGACAGTGACCGTTGCTCCTCTCAAAACAAGCTCTCCAATCGATGGGTCCACAGCTGGAAGGTACCGTGCCATCAACTCACCCATCTCGCCATCCATATACCAGACTCCAAACTCACATTTCTCAAACTCTAGAAGGTACCTGTCATCCATGCACATTTCATTCACAACAATAATATTTGACTTTTTTCCATGAGCTGAACATTCGTAATTACCTGTTTTCAAAACAACCATTCCTTTCAATAAACTTGTAAAGATGAAGTATCAAAAAGCCTATCAAAACTTTTTCTTTCTAAGTGGAGTTATTTGTCAGGCCTGCTCTCCCATTAATTTAACTGAGTTATGTACATGTAACTCCCCTGGATGACAATTACCTTTGTTGTCCCACTATAAGCACACCCAATGTCATGTGGGAGTTCTGCGATAGGCCTGTTTTTTAGGTACCATAAGCTGGTAACTTCCTACTGCCAGGGTAAATTTAAAGGATTCTTAATGAATGGCAACCCATTTCCAAACAATTTTGAAAGGGCAATGCTAATTTCAAAATTGCCTGGTAAGTAGGCCATCAGATCAGGGCAAATTCCTCAAAAACATGCTTAAAATTAATTAGGGCCTACCTTGCTTGCTACATTTTAAACTCATTTTTCCACTATCCTCAGTAAGATTAAGTCATTTACACTCTGTCTTGAGACATTCCTCAGATTTATTGGATGCAGTAATATCTAATCTTTACTTTAATACATGTATTTGTTCTTGTATTTTTTCCCCAGCTTCAGACATCTCAACTCTTCAATGAGCTCATATGGCACACCAGATACATTCACATATGGCACACCAGAAACAGACCTGACACCACTCAATCTAAGCATGGTGAGCATCGACAGCGTCGGAGGAAGGAGACGGACTCGTAGGACACCTGGTACAACCCCAGGCGGGTATTCAGTACAGGGTAGTGTCAAGAGGAGGGTCACACCAAAAAGGTTGGTAAAACCAAAGAAAATATAAAGGAAAACAGGTGCTCATCTCCATTTTGATTTGACCACCGTATAAATCCTATTCAAGGGTTTAGCCAGGATTTGAAAGTAGGGGGTCCAAACTCCAAGGCCGGCCGAACAGGCCGACTTCAATCAAAACATCGTGAAGTCAGCATGATTAATATTCATGCTTAACAAAGAAGACGATGATTAAGTTATACCAACATTGCGACCTTCCGGCAAACGAATGAAGACAAAACGCGGTATAAAGCCCATTTTGTAGTCCACAAAGTACATAAATTGATCAGATTTTGTGATGATGGTGATTATTGAAGATAAATTCTAACATTCAACATTGAATTTCATATGGCAAAATGCATTTTTGGACGCCTTAAATTGGACAGTATTTGCATTTTACTGGGTGTCCATTTTTGATCAGCCGTCCAAATGACGGGTTGCATGGACGGCTCCCTGGCTAAACCCTTGATCCTATGGGATTGTCGCTCATGGAGGGCGAGTATTATTGTACCCCGAAAATTGGTGCACCTTGAACAAAGCAAGTGGCAATAGACGCTGCTTGAAACTCTGATATGGTTTGCACGTGAAACAAAATGCACACACTGTATATTCATCAAGTGAAGATTTACACGATCTGTCTGGATATCCAGAGGTACGGTACCTCTTCTAAATGAGAAAAAACATGATGGTTGCAAGTACCGCTTCTCAATTTTAAGTTCTTTGATCTAGCTATGTCATCTGTTTCCATTACCAAACAAATCCAGAGGTAAAATTAATGAGTAAAACTAAAATGCAAGTACACTCTACTCTACATATTCTCATTCCTTGTACTCTCCATGAACTCTTGTTTATATATTTATGAATGTTGTCAAGCATCCAGCTAGAATAAATAATGAGATAATTTTGCAATCAAATCACTGGACTTACTTTTGTTTTGAGTGCGACGTTTCACATCCTATCCCAGATGCATCCTCTGGCCGACTGGTTGTCTGGCGGCAAGAAAAGGTTGTTGACCCGTTTTGGGGGTCAACGATTCCGGTAGTTCGTTGACCCCGAAAGGGGTCAATAACCTTTTTTGTCGCAGACAACCAGTCGGCCAGAGGATGCATCGGGGATAGGATTACTCAAAACAAAAGTAAGTCCAGCAATTTGATTTCAAAATTATCTCATCACTTCTTGTTGATGCGAATATAGATAACATTAGCTCAAATTTCTCTGTTTCAGAACCAAGAAGAACAACCGTAGTCCTGGCCGTTTCTTACAAGATCTGAATTCTGTGACCAAACAGATGGGCAACCTAGCCCAGAATATGAAAGCTTTCCAAGATATGGAGACAGATTTTGCCAAGACAATTGAAAAACAGGACAGGTAAAAATGAGGACTAAAAAGATTCTTATAAGGCCTTTTCTTTTCAGGAGCTGAACTGGGAGAGCACCTATGTTCTTAAACTTGTGTTGAGAAGTACAGTTTTCAGCACACAGTGAAATTATAGGCTACATTGAATCTATACAAATAAGGACACCGACAGCACACTTGAATATCAAGTATATACTCGTCATAAGTTCCTATCCATCATTTCTACATGCCTACAGATGAATTAAATTAACTTCTTTCTGATAATTTTTGGTGCACAAACCAAGTATCGTCGATTTATAGTCGAAATATATCAAGTTCATTATCAAGCGACGCAAAGCATGGCCAATTTTAAAACATAACCTCTGAATTCAATTGTTATACAAATATTGAATGCCTGAGAGTGCAATAGTATACAAATATTGAATGCCTGAGAGTGCAATAGTATACAAATATTGAATGCCTGAGAGTGCAATAGTACAAAATATACCATGAGGTCAAATTTGGACTTTTCTATTTCACGAGGCGTAGCCGAGTGAAATGGATCAGTCCAAATTTAACCGAATGATATATTTGTACTATTGCACGAACATGAGCATTCAATATTTGTTTTATATCATGATATCACACAGGTTTGTTTCATGCCGTGCAATGGAAAATAATTTTTGCACGGCTCAAATCACTGCAATCATGATACAAAATATATCATTCGGTCAAATTTGGACTCTCTATTTCACGAGGCATAGCCGAGTGAAATGGAGCAGTCCAAATTTGACCGAATGATATATTTTGAACTATTGCACGTGCATAGGCATTCAATATTTGTTTTATATCATGATATCACACAGGTTTGTTTCATGCCGTGCAATGGAAAATAATTTTTGCACGGCTCAAATCACTGCAATCATGATATAATGTAAATTGATCAATTACATGCAGAGAGCTATCATCAATACCAAATGAGTACAGAGCCAGTAGTTACTGTTATACAGAATCTAAAGGGTCAAATTGAATAGCCCGCACTGTGGAGCGAATCCTAGTGTTATGATCCCGGCTTCTAGCGGTGTGTATTCATGGTGTGTTGGGGTGAACCCCCAATGTGTCGTTCAGGAATAAGCAAGAATTGAATTCAGAGGTAATGTTTTAAAATCAACTGTTCTATGCAAATCGTTGTCGCTTGTTGGGGAATTTGATACATTCCAAATTCAAATCTACGAGACTTGGTTGGTTTGCCAAAAATTATCAAAAAAACGTTAATCAAATTGATCTCCAAGAACGTAGAAATCATGGGTAGGAACTTTCCACGGAGTTTATTTGCAGCGCGTAAGGTATTTTCAAAAGGCAAAGCCTGTTATAGTATGAATTTTGTTTATAAAATGAAAAACTGGTCCCAGAGTTCAAGTTATATTTTAATGCTAATTTAATTAACCAGGCCTTCATTTCTGTACATTGCAGGAGCTCTGTCAATCACTCTCCAGACTTTCACGGGGAGTTTTTTGAGGAGCGCAATTTCAAATATTCCTATTTGAAACAAGATTGTTGTAAAGACAGCGAGGAGCTCAAAGATCAAAGAAACACACTCCTTGGATGCTGTTAAGGTGGATTGAAAGGATGTTTCTGGAAATTAGAAACTGCATTTAGAGGCACTTGATTACATTGAACAAGTAAAGCATAAAAATCTGAGCAAAATGGTTTTTGTTTGAGGGAAAGCGGACATACGGTTGCCAAGATATGCATGATTTTAATTTCTTTGTTTTCTATCATTTTTGCCAATATATTGATAAAGTTAATGAGCAACATTGGCTATACCTATGTGCTCATTAATATTCACATTTGCCAATATTTTACCAATATCTTATGAATAAACCTTCATACTATTTTTATTTTACATAATTTTAAATTGAAACTTTGCCAATGTGTTTCTATGGCCCAAAACATTAACATATGATTTACCCGTCCATCTAATTTGCATATTTGCATAATTAATGAGCATTATACAAAAGCTAATTAATTATGCAAATATGCAAATTAGATGGGCGGGTAACTCATAAAGTTTAAGGTCATAGAAACACATTGGCAAAGTTTCAAGTTAAAATTATTAAAGGTAAAAGTTGTAGTATGAAGGTTTATTCATAAAATATTGGAAAAATATTGGAAAAATATTTGCAAAAATTAAAATTAATAAGCACATTTTGCAAGTTTTTCTCATTAACTTCATCAATATAGCCTATTGGCAAAAACAATATAATACAAAGAAACTTTAAACAGCAATATCTCAAAAACCATTTGTCCGATTTGGCTCAAATTTTGGAATTAAGATTTTTTTGCTTGGCTCTCTGGAACAGGCCTGTTTTTATCTCAGTCAGAGCAACTTCATTTTGCCTTTTATACCACCTTAAGGAGAGCTGTGGGAGCTCTGGCTCAATCAAGGAAGTTATGGGGGGAACAGGTTTTCTCCGCCATTTTGATGTCATCGCAGTATAAATCCTATGGGACGGCAGCCATCTTGGATTGTCGCTCATGGAGGGTTAGTTATTGTACCTCCGGCATTTTACGGCTCTGCGTGCAACACTTCGAGAGTCTTCGCAACGGATAAGCAGGAAAATTGGCGTACTTTAATCAGAGCAAGTCGCAATGCACGCTACATGAAACGCAGACACGGTTTGCGCGTGAAACAAAATGCACACGCTGTATATGCGTCAGGTGAAGATTCACGCGATCTGCCTGGATATCGGGTCAATGACTCTGCTCCATGAGCGACACAAGATGGTGGAGAAAAACGAGTCTCCCCTATAACTTCCTTGGGCTTAATTGAGCTCCTGAAATGCGAAGGTCTGAATTCATCTCAGTTGGATTTATTTGCAAAATTGCTTTTGTGTAGTGTCAAGCTGAGTTATGCAGTGCAACTCTTTTTTTTAGCCTTTTTAAAACCAATTGGATGGTACTCAATGTAGGATAGAATGTTTATTTTTTTGTTGTTGTTTCCTCACCCAACTTGATGATGTTCATCTCAGATGTAATATGAAATTTAATGGGACCGACCCAAGATCCATTCACTGTTAAGTAAAAATCACTCACGAATTGAGTCATTTGGGAACTGGCACTTTTTTTGATACTTATTGATTATATTGATTAACCACTTGCTTTGGCAAATTTTAAGGGTTTGTCCAAACATGTGCTAAAAGAAGTACCAGGTCCGAAACGAGTGTTTTTAAAAATAAGTGCCAGGTCCAAAATGAGTGCCTTTTACTTCTAAATACAGTGATTGTCATCTGTTAAAATTCCACAAATGACATGTGATATTTCATGTTTTGCAAACTTACTTACTTTCAAGATTTCATTTGGTTTTTACTATTTGTAGTGACACCACCCTAACAGAATTATGCATTCAACACACAACCAAGGCAGATAGTCCGGAAGACACCCGTCTTGGGAAGCGAACCAGTAAGCGTATCAGCAACCTGCGTATGAGACAGCTTGAAAATAACAACAAAGAAATGTCACCGTTGACGAAACCCATTGTAGCCTTTGATGTGGCACAACAGAGGCTGGTGTAAGAGATGTGTTTGTGTAAGAGACTGGTTGCTGAAGAGATGTTTGTGATGAATGGGGTACTGCACAAACTAACGAATTCGTCGAAGGGCAGAATGAAAACCTTTTCCGACCAATTCGATTTTAAAAATCCATGCTTTATTCAAAATATCCCTTTGGTTTTGGTGTACCCTGAGATATGTTCCAAACAGGCCTGTTGAACTCGGAAATTGATTTTAACCTGCAGAAGGTCCTTTTTTACCCTGTAAGGGACCTCAACCCCAAAAGTACTATTGTTACATGTTAGGTCTTAAATGATGCATATATATGTGATGGCTCACACCGAAATAGGGGACTTTGCAGATGATATCAATTTTGATTTTATCATTTCATCTGTTAGAACATTTTCTAAGATTTAAAATGACACCTTACTTGTTGAAATTGATAAAGGCGATCAAATTTTACAACAGAAAATCTGCTGGAAAATCCGAAATTCTTATTTTCTTTATTTTTTGCTACCTATTTTCATCAGTTTCTCGAAAAGTGTTCTGTCGCAAAGTCCCCCTTCTCAGGATGAATCATCACATATAGAAGTAAAGGAGAGTCCTCTCATATATTAGAATTTTCATAAATTAATTCCAATTGAAAACTCGCATACGGTTTCGGCCGTCCATACTGCTGCCTTCCTCAGTGGATTGTGGTGGTATTTGATCCAGCTGGATGGCGTTTTCTTTGTGATCTCATGATGACGTCTTCTGGTTCAATTGATTGTACGATGACTAAGTTGAAAAGCCCCCTCGCCATCTACCGATGACATCACCAAACACCATCCAGCTGGATCAAATACCACCACAATCCACTGAGGAAGGCAGCAGAAAGGACTGCAGAAACCATATGGGAAAGCAAGTGAGTTTTCAATTGGGATTAATTTATGAAAATTCTAATTTGTTTGATTGACATTCCTGATGAATCTTTTCAATGACTAAAAGAAATTCATAAATATTTGGATACAGGGTATAAAAAATAAAAAATCCTTTACTTTTTCCAATCCTTAATTTGTTTCTATGCAGAAAAAATAATGGTTATTTGAAATATTAATTTCCATCTATTGATATGGCCTGGAAAACACAAAAAATTGTAATCACAGGCCAAAAAATTACATGCACAGAGCAAATTTTACATGTATTTGTACATGTATGTAAAACCCCCTTATTTCGAACCTTCAAATGTAGGCTAATTGTGGCAGGTTTTCCTTATCTCCATAAATCCCACCACACGATGAATTCTCCAAATTACTCATTTCAATCGAACAGTTAATACATGTTTTTCTTGCCAGTGATATTATTTTCTACTAAGGTCAAAACTTTGAATGAATGAGAAAGTATTAAAGTTGTAGAATGTGCTGATGTGCTAAAGTTTGAATAGATGTGCTAAAACCAAGGACCTTACATAGGGGAACCAGTTTTCTCCGCCATCTTGTTTTGCTCATAGAGCAGAGTTATTGTACCTCCGGATATATTCGGAGTTTGGCCCAATATCCAGGCAGATCGCGTAAATCTTCACTTGACTCATAAACAGCATGTGCATTTTATTTCACGCGCAAACTGTGTCTGCGTTTCAAGTGGCGTTTATTGCGATTTGCTCTGATCAAAGTACGCCAATTTTCCCGCTAATCCGTTGTGAATACCCTCGAAGTGTGGCACGCGGAGCCTTAAAATGCCGGAGGTACAATAACTCACCCTCCATGGGCGACAATCCAAGATGGCTGCCGTCCCATAGGATTTTCACGGCGATGAAATCAAAATGGCGGAAAAAACCTGTTCCCCTTTAAAACTTCCTTGGCTAAAACTAATTTGGCTTTTGTAAGTATTGCAGGTAGCCGGGTGCGCATCTGCATGATTTAAAAGGAAAAAGTTACAACTGAACATTTTTACATCTGTTTACGCCCTCTTGGTAAATGTTTAACAAGAGGGTATAGCGGTGCAGATCCATATTGGCCGTATTTTCTAGTCTAAAGTTTGAATAGATGTGCTAAAACTAATTTGGCTTTTGTAAGTATTCCGGGTGGCCGGGTACTTATCTGTATGATTTAAAAGAAAAGTTAAAATTGAACATTTTTACATCTGTTTAACAAGAGTATAGTGGTGAAAATCCATATTTGCCGTATTTTCTATTTCTAATCCCAGAATAGTAATAATAAATGAAATGATAAAAAATACCCATAATTCAGCAAGATGGAAATCTAATGGAAATGTGCTAATTATAAGTTGTGGTTGAAAATATCTTGATGTGCTTAAAGTTTGAATGTGCTAACATTGGGCTTCTTATAAATGATGCAGGTATCCATTTGTAGGATCTGAAAAAAAGTAACTTTACACTTAACTAGATATTTATAGGCGTACCCTTGTTAAAGGATCACCAAATGTAAAGTTCAAAATTCAGATTGGCTGTGTTTGCTTGCCTACCACAAGTAAAATAAAACCGGTATACAAAAAAAAATAGGATTTAAAAAAAAAAGATGTTCAATATTTTGACCTGAACGGTTATTATAACGTGGTTTGCAGAGGGCAAAACAAAAAACTATTTTTTTAAGGCCCAATTTTAATGACACGCAGTTTAAATAATTCACACAATATATCTTGCCTGAAGTTTCTGTATATTTAACTCAAAAATTATCACATATATAGATTAGGAAAGATCTTACAGTATTTCATATCTTAAATGTATTTGATTAAAATACAAGTTTAATGTGCTTTGATAGCCTACCCATGCAGTTTGGCTAAGGCCAAAGAAAAAAATAGGTTTGTCTCAGAAACCATTTGCAAAAATGCTATGCGCTATGCGATTTTTTATTTTATTTATTTTATTTTTTTTTAGAAAAATAGCTATTCGGTATGCGGGATTCTTTTTTTTTTTTTTTTTTTACGTTTTAAAATTTTGATAGCCAATTTACGTCCACCACCGTCACTCAACACGTATGCGGTAGACGAAAACACTAAACAAAAAATCTCGCTTGAATCTAGAATAAAATTACTAAAAATCGTGATGATTCGGTGGATTTATTTTGCATATTGTCTCCGTATTTTGCAGTGTTTTGTTCATGAGATCGCCATTTTGTTATGACCTTCACAGCATGCAAAGCGGTATACATGGTTCGCTGGTACTCAAAACACGAGGTACCAATTAAAAAAAACTTGCCGCGAATCATAGACATAAAGAAACTTGGACGATGGTCGATCACTGGATTACTATCGAGAAAAAAAAAAGAAGAAAAAAGGGCCAGCGTGTAGGTCTACGAACTAAATTCACTTTCACATAGCAATGCGCGCAGGTTTCTGAGACAAACCTTTTTTTTTTTTTGGCCTAATTTAAACTGGTTGTTATGCTTTTAAATAATGTCATGTGACCCCTATTTGAAAAGAACTGCAATCCACAGTGGATTATGCCCTACTTTGGGGACTACTGCATGGGCATTGCAGTATCAGATAAGATGGGTTGATTAAAATCTATAATATATTTGTCAAAAATGGTATCAAGTTTGATATTTTCCACCATCCTTTAAATGAATAGATCTTCTTCCTGTATCCTGGTGTTTAGTGGGTATTGGTAACTGTTGAAATAATAATAAAATGAGGCATGTGCACGTAGGAATCATTTGTGACCCCTTCTAATTAAAATCTGTTACCAACCAACAACAACTCTTTCCTAATTTTGTATGGTTGAATTTGTCCAAATTTTTTTGTTAAATTGAAATATGTTAATACTAACTCATGTAATGTACTACTACAATGTTATAACTTTGTATTCAACAGTATACCAAAATTATATTCTCATACTATTTAGAAAAATGCTTTAAAAATATGTAAACTTTGTTCTGCTATAAAAATAGAGCTATTTTTATTATAGATTTTATAGATGCATCTATAGGTAGTTTTCATATATATATATGCTGGCTTATATATTATTCTGTATATATTCTGTTATTTAATATTCTAAGGTGCCTAAATGCTTGTTTCATTGTCAACATTTTTGCCATGTTTAAAATTTTTTTTTTTTTGATTCAAAAGTGCAATTCCCAATTATTTTTATTTTCAAGAATGTAATGTCTGAACGATTTTATAGATGCATCTATAGTATAGATTTCATATATATATGCTGGCTTATATATTATTCTGTATATATTCTGTTATTTAATATTCTAAGGTGCCTAAATGCTTGTTTCATTGTCAACATTTTTGCCATGTTTAAAATTTTTTTTTTTTTGATTCAAAAGTGCAATTCCCAATTATTTTTATTTTCAAGAATGTAATGTCTGAACGATTTTTGTAGCCTAGTAGCTGATCCATTCTATCTATTCAAGATTTTAAATGTGTTGTGGTCGCCTGGTCGGGCAGCTCATTGTTGCTCATACCCTGGTCACATAAGCTTGCGGCGAGGTTACAATCATACCAGTTAAGATTTCAGCAGACACCGGCCAGTGTCCGACCGGGGTCCGACCGGTGTCCGTAGAGCTGTAAAGACAACAGAGCATGCCGCAAAAATTTAATTCTGAGTTAAAACCTTGCGGCGTGTATACGATGTCTTCAGTTATGGTCTAATAACCACCGGAGTCCGACCGGGCATCGCAAGAGCTCGCAAGCATTCACCGGTGTCATACCGGCGTTGCGGCTTTGCAGATGCCGGTCAGCGACCGCTGGTTATGTGACCAGGGTGTCAGACAAAAGAAGACATCAGGACCTTCCCATCAAGCCTCGCTTCCAATGGGTTTTTTGTATGGGTTATGATGAGAGGTCAGGGATGAAACATGTCTCAAATGCAAAATAGGGATGAAGTGTGCCGATTTTGCTATGTTTCATCCCTAAACCCTCTCATTAAAACCTGTATAAAAAAGCCCACTGGAAGCAAGGCATGATGGGAAGGTCCTGATATCTTCTTTTTTGTCAGACCATGTGGTTGTTTCTAATTATTGTCCAAAAAATTGCTGTGAATAAGTATGTTTGTGGCAAATCTTACAAACATTGAAACTTTGGTCACACAATCTCCTACAATGTGCTGCGTTTATGGTATAGCACTTGCAGCTGTCCGCAAACTGTTTGGGGACCATTTTGCATTCATTTTTAATCTTGAACAGGTAAAAGAAAGCGAGGAAATTTTGAAATTCTGAATGTAGGCTTATGTTGTATTTTGTATGATTGAATAGTGAATATGCCTAGATGTTGTATTTTGTTTGTTTGGTTTATATTGAAACTATTCAGTCAAGGTTCTGTTTCATAAAGATTTGAATCAAGCGTACGTTTGATCAAGCGTAAATAAAATAGGTTGATACAATGTAAATTTTCGTTTGATTCAATTAAACGTTCGCTTGATTCAAATCTTTATGAAATAGCTGAAAATAGAGTTTTCTGCATACTAGCCCCGAAAAGGCTAGGTAAGATAGTA
>JXSR01S005328.1:50173-61445 GCA_000969725.1 Ophiothrix spiculata | reverse complement strand
GGCAGCTGTGCAGGTAGGTATCAAGCAAGGCATAGCAGGGGTTGAGGGAACTAGGCCCCACCCCACCCAACCCACCAATCCCTACCCCACCCAACCCTTGACATTGAATGATGGGACCAAGAGAAGCGGTCAGGTTCTGGAGGTGCAAGGTAACACGGTAGTTGTGCAGGTAGGTATCAAGCGAGGCATAGCAGGGGTTGAGGGAACTAGGCCCCATCCCACCCACCAAGCCAATCCCCACCCCACCCCACCCTTGACATTGAATGATGGGACCAAGAAAAGCAGTCTGGATCTAGAGGTGCATGGTAACAAGGCAGTTGTGCAGTTAGGTATCAAGCAAAGTATAGCAGGGGGTTGAGAGCATGGCCCCACCCCACCCACCCTTGACATTGAATGATGGGACCAAGAGAAGTGGTCAGGTTCTGGAGGTGCAAGGCAACAAGGCAGTTGTACAGTTATGTATCAAGTAAGCTTGTGAATTACAGGTAATTTCATGCCCGGGTGTACATTGTAAATCTGAAATTTTGGTTATTGAAAAACAAACACTGAAAGACGTGAGAAAGAATCATGACATTATAAGCTTACCAGTATAATTTATATTTACAAATAGGCCTAAACCTATTTTCACATGATTCGGTCACATATTACAAAATTGCTACAAGCCTTATATTTATTGTATAATATTCTTCGCATCAAAATTCATTAAATATGCTAAGGGGCCGCTTCAAATCTCAACCGGCCGTCAGCCACCCGGAACCGGCGGTTCTGGTCGGTTGTTATTGTTCAAAACAATAGCAACCACCCGGAACTGGCAGTTACGGGCGGTCAACCGCCGGTTGAGTTTTGAAGTGACCCCTAACTTTCCTCAAAACTTATTTAATTGATAATAAAAAGAATTGCTCCCTTTATCCAACTTGTCGTCATGATCAGTCTTGTCAACTATTGTTGATATGATCAATTTGGGTTCTAGTGTGTACACAACTTTACTTTCATGGACATTTTTTCGGCAATGGTGTAGTTTGGGACCCTGTTCATAATAAGGTACAAAACAGCTGTTATTGTTTCAAAATCAAAAATGAAATAATTCTAAATCATCAAGGTTTTCAATAAATCCCATATCAAGTTTATCCATCAAGCTAAATTTACCATAAAAACGATTTTACCTTCACTTTTTGGTCCAAAAGTCTGACTTCCGCGATTGTCTCCATTCGTGTATTTTATCACCGCATAAATCACTGCGTAATCTAACGCAACATTTAACCAACCGGAGATCGCGTTATGATCCCGACGCAATGAATAACCAACCATCGAGCGTTTCACAGAAATGTTTGGCAGTGTGCAATCATCAAAAATGGCCGATCACGGCTTAATTTTTGCTTCAAAATCTCACTCTTTTATGAAAACTCGGCAATCTTTCTGACATTTACAGAACATTTTGAATCAACGGAAACAGAGCTTCATCGATACAGGTGAGTTTCTTGAGATTTGCAAGCATTTTCAGCGGTGTTTGGAGACAAAAACATTGACAAAAATCGGCAATTCTAGTACTTTTTACGATTTGTTTTAACCTTGTTGTTTTACCCCATAATTTCCCTCATTATTCGAAGCCCTGCCCTCCTTCCAAAATATTAACCTTGTTGTCCAGATAACATTGAAATATTTTAGCTTCTTTGATTCATTTAGCTTGATGAATTAGTGAATTTTGTTCCTTATTATGAACAGGGTCCTAAACTACACCATTACCATTTTTTCATTGTCTTTTTCTCATGTTATCCACCTTTTTGTTAGGTATTTGAAGGTACATCCGGTATTGATGCCAAACACACCACGTGCGAGTTTACAGGCGACATTCTACGCATCCCAGTATCGGAAGACATGCTTGGTAAGCCATACGTAACACCTCGTGTTCCTATACTCTGTAAACCTTCAAGTATGCAACAAGCAGCCGATAAATGCACAAAAACCAATATGACCATACGGGGAAGTAAATTAGTCCGTATTTCTCGAATAATTACAACATACCAAATCATGCTGAATATTCAAATGAACTTATGATCAATGTTTGTCCATGTGTTGGCAACAAAATTAGCCAAAAGTAATACCAAAATCGTGGAGAATTCATGTTAGAATATATCAATACGCAGTGATTTGGTCTTAATCAATCCTAATCAATCATTACTAGTCTCTTACACAATACAGAACCCCCAGTTCACAGTGTTGTAGAATACAAGGGATACACTATGGATCTCGTAACAGAGTCTGATTGCTTGCTACATACTTCATGGTAGAGTATAGTGATTTAGTTTAGGTGCAACCATAGATTTACAGGGGAGATACAAGGCACGCCGCCATTTTTATTCAGGCATGGAGACAAAATTGGAGGTATTCGGGTTTTTGCCGATAGCTTGCCGATGATGCATCACACCTTGTCATAATGCGCGAATATTGAAACACGCACACAGGCTTTGCGTGCAGGTTGGCATATCAGCGTAAAGTATTATTTGCGCAGGTTGTCTCTACGCGTAACCAAGTCTCGGCACTCGGAGTTAATTTTGCCGGGAACCGAGTGGACCCGAATACCCCCAATTTGAGCTCCATGGCTGACGACGCCATTACATGGGCTGGTATTCAAAGCCTGGTATCTCCCCTTTAAATCTATGGGTGCAACCAATGTTGATGCCAAACACACAACTTGAGAATTTATTGTTTACATTTTTTGTTTACAACCTCTCCCCTAGTTAGGCTTGGCGTCCAAAGACATTCTCTCGCCCGAGAGACGTTCTCCGCGATATTCACTTAATAATAATAATAATAAATCACATTTCTAAAGGGCAAACTACTTAAATGTTTCTAAGCGCTATACAGATAACTTACGACTACAATACACTTCAACTTACATTACAACAATATCAAGCAAAGAAAAGCAGCCAACGAAACAAAATTATTTAAACATGAAGGTTTTGAGCAAATTCTTAAACTGTCCTATTGTAGGAGCAGACCGGATGGCGAAAGGGATGTTATTCCAGAGTTTTGGACTTATTATCTGAAATGGAGAGAAACTTTTTGCTTGCATCGCTTGACTATTGGTTATAAATGGATATTAGCATTAGTTAAATTGATCTTATAACATCGATTTAACTAAACTTTCAGCATTGTAAGTGTCATTTGCTCTCCACTGGAGCAAAATGTCAGAGCGAATATCGCGAGAGAATGTCACTTGGGGGAGCGAATGTCTTTGGACATAAAGCCTTATAGGCCAAACAATAATTTCTTGGACAATGTAAACAAAAATGCAGAGCAGGTTTGCATTTACAAATAAGGGGGCCCTGCAATCTGAATTCCTGTTTATACTGTCCAATAAATTATTGTTTGGCCTAAAGGGGTTATGAAAACTCTCAAGTTCTGTCTGTACTTGTTTGAAGGTATATAAACCTCGCATTGATGTCAAACACACCACCATGAGCTTAATCCATAGTTGTTGAGAGACCAAAAAAAAAAAAAGATTTGGAGAAAGAAGAACATCTGACAGTCTAACAAACTAGGATTATTAACTGTGCTGAAATGAACCATTTCCCTAAAAGATAAAATGAACAATCAATAATCCATTCATTAGTTTGAAACTAAGCACATGTTAGCCAATAGGTTATGTCCTAAAACAAGCCTTTAATTCTTAAAGGGGCATTGGACAAAATTTAGAAATTTTGTTTGTGGATGATTTACACTTCCTATGTTAGAAAATAACAGTCATTTGCCAGATATTGGCAAAATTTTGATCAAAACCTTCAAAAAAGTCAACAATTTGAAATTTATTTAATTTGTTGATTTTGGGTATGAGGATATTCTCTAAACGTATTTATTGATGCTATACAATGAAAAAGAGCCAAAGATTTGTTTGTAAAACATTCCTTTTCCATCATAAATGGCAGAAAAATCAAAAGAAATGTTAAATTTCCATTAGATCTCCTGAAAAGGCCAATTCTAGAAATTCAACTATAGAGGGCACTTTTTATCATTGTCGACAACGATAGTTAAAAATAAGAGAATATCTAAATATTTTGATATATAGGGTTTGAATTTGACAATGAAACTTTGCATGCTGTCATTATTACCACTAATACTTCAAATGATGCAAAAATCTCAAAATGTTTGGGGAAAAGTTTGGGGCTGATGCTGAACTTGTCCAATGCCCCTTTAATTGCTTTGTCGGCCCTAGCATTACCATGAAACAGGCCTTGTACTTTGAAGTGTGTGAATGTGATAGCACACCATCACACACCTAAAATGGTCTTGAGGAGCGCAGTTTTCAATACACCTAAATCTGGTAAAATTATGCACAAACGCACACCTACAGCACACCTGAATAACTTGAGAAGTGCTTTTTGTAGTACACCAGGTAATTTCAAAATTCAAGGCCTGATGAAATAATCAAGGATGGGCTTGGTCAAGGAGCGCTGTCTAAAGGTATAAAAACGCCTCTGATAAGGCAGCTGTTGTGGTACGAGACTTTTGATCTTCTGAAATGCACTATAACGGCACCTGCATTTATTTTATTTCATTGCTAAAATGTTTATTTGATCCAACGTCATGTTCATTTTTACAGGTCGTGTTTTCAATGGGTCGGGTAAAGCTATTGATAAAGGCCCACCAGTCCTGGCGGAAGACTTCTTGGACATCCAAGGTAAGAAAGAGAGAGAGAGAAAAATAGAGAAGAGTTCAGTCAAGTGAATTTGTGAATTTCAAAGGAGCTATATATCTGCAATTTTTCACAAATTGAATAACGCACTGTATACCGGTATGCAAGTTCTCAGGAAATTTCCTGAATTCAGGAAATTTTACTGAAAATGTCATATTTTCAGGAAGTTTTGCTTTGTATAAAAGAATTCTTTACCAGGAAATGTTTAAACCATAGATTAATGAAAGTACAGATAGGAAACGGGACTATTTGCATCCTAAAAATTTGGGTAAGTTAGAGGATTGTGCCAAGCGGGCATCATGCCTGGACTGATGCTCGCATATCGAAAAAAAAGGGGTTTTTTTTTCGTCACCTTACAGATAATTTCATTATTTTTTTTATTTTTTTACTTCAGGTCAGCCAATCAACCCACAATCCCGTATCTACCCAGAGGAGATGATCCAGACTGGTATCTCCGCCATTGATGTCATGAACACCATTGCTAGGGGACAGAAAATCCCAATCTTCTCTGCTGCTGGTCTACCACATAATGATGTAAGTAATCTAGATCAATCCGCTTTCACATGATCCAGACCAGGTATCTCCGCCATTGATGTCATGAACACCATTGCTAGGGGACAGAAAATCCCAATCTTCTCTGCTGCTGGTCTACCACATAATGACGTAAGTAATATAGATCAATCCGCTTTCACATGATCCAGACCGATATCTCCGCCATTGATGTCATGAACACCATTGCTAGGGGACAGAAAATCCCAATCTTCTCTGCTGCTGGTCTACTACATAATGATGTAAGTAATATAGATCAATCCGCTTTCACATGATCCAGACCAGGTATCTCCGCCATTGACGTCATGAACACCATTGCTAGGGGACAGAAAATCCCAATCTTCTCTGCTGCTGGTCTACCACATAATGATGTAAGTAATCTAGATCAATCCGCTTTCACATGATCCAGACCAGGTATCTCCGCCATTGATGTCATGAACACCATTGCTAGGGGACAGAAAATCCCAATCTTCTCTGCTGCTGGTCTACCACATAATGATGTAAGTAATCTAGATCAATCCACTTTCACATGATCCAGACCGGTATCTCCGCCATTGATGTCATGAACACCATTGCTAGGGGACAGAAAATCCCCATCTTCTCTGCTGCTGGTCTACCACATTATGATGTAAGTAATATAGATCAATCCGCTTTCACATGATCCAGACCAGGTATCTCTGCCATTGATGTCATGAACACCATTGCTAGGGGACAGAAAATCCCCATCTTCTCTGCTGCTGGTCTACCACATAATGATGTAAGTACTAAAGATCAATCCGCCGATACGTCAACGTTTTTTTATCACGCTTGGGTGGCTAAAGCCACCCTCGTGCGATAAAAATACACAGACGCATGGATGCATCGTTGTTGATTCACGATGAACAACTCTATAGCGTGTTTGAATACCTTTCAACAACAAAAATATTCCTGAAAATATATGAATTAAATTCTTAAATGTTTTCAAGTTAACAAATACTCATCTTCATAAAAATATTTAGCAGAATCTGATGCAAAATGCAACGTTTTAATGTTTGTTGCTTTATCGTTTTTTTACTGTAACTAACAAACGCCAGTCCTTGCACGTACTCAAGTTTCCAAGGCGCGATGAACAGTGCGCCAACTTGTGTGTACTGCGTAAACGCAACTCCGTGTACGGTGTGCCGTGCGTGACACGCTTATTTGAATATCAACTGTGGATTCATCAACTGTGGATTCATCACGAATCAACAACGGCTCGTTCCCGTATAAGAAGATACGATGAGTTGTTGATCGTATTAGGCAGTACTGGTATTATGCAAGGTGAAACTATTCTGCTATTTCCTATTTCTTTTCAGATTGCAGCCCAGATCTGTAGACAGGCCGGTCTCGTCAAGTTTACCGGTAAAGACGTGATGGACACCGGGGAAGACAACTTTGCCATTGTCTTTGCTGCCATGGGTGTAAGTATTGTCAAATTGATAGATTACCATCTTGCAGTTACTTCCCATTATGATTGCACCGCGACCCTTTCCATTTAAAACCAGATTACAATCAATTAAACCAAGTTAATTATTACTCATTCTGAACAGCAGTAGGGACTGTACAAGGCAAAAATCAATAGGATCGATTTGGCAATTTAGTATAGCTGTAACCCAGTTAGGATGAGGAAATGGGTTAATGCCTTTTTTAGATGGTCCCTGTACATAGTTATTAGGATCGTATGTAAATGAGACCTAGCTTATTAAAAGCAGAATTTTGTCATCTTGATTGACATGTGAGTTCAAAAAATATCCATCCAGAAATGATGGCGCCCGAAGCCAGAGTCAG
The DNA here is from genome assembly GCA_000969725.1 of Ophiothrix spiculata. NCBI lineage: Eukaryota > Metazoa > Echinodermata > Ophiuroidea > Amphilepidida > Ophiotrichidae > Ophiothrix > Ophiothrix spiculata. Next base: position 54,397 of record JXSR01S005328.1, on the reverse strand, counting down.
CTGGATCAAAAAATACTCAATGAGATTTTATATTGAAAAAGGTACCAAGATGACTGTTGACTAAATAAATGCATGGAGCACATAGAAATATTCAGAAAAAAAGGTGAATAAATTCTCTTCAAGATAGTGAAAGTTAAAAAAATATCAGAGCATTGGTTTTTACACAGAGAGCTTAACTAGCGAGCCCCCTATACCTTAATCATTGGGGTGGGCTGTGAGGTCATTCGTCAATGGGACGGGTTGTGTGTATGTTGAATAGGAAAGTTGCCAATAACTGCACTATGAACAATTGAATATATGGGCGCACAACACTAAATAATTAGCACTCGCAATCCGGCATTTCTAAAATCGGCAAAATTGACTGCCCTTCTAAAAACAGGAGTTCAAAACGTATAGAAGGGCAATATGTTTGGTCAATATTTTGTTCTAATTATAAAGTTAGGTTTATTTAAAGATGATCTGATGCCATTTTTGATCTCCAGATTAATTTGGTAAAATTTAAAGAGTTTTCCTTAATTTGCGCTTGATTCTGGAAATACAAAATTCGGCTGTCGGTGATAGGGGGCGTTATACTTCAGCGTCTAGTTTCTCGAAAATTTTACCTTGAAGGTGTACTTTTATCATCATTTTGTGTTAGAAGAGATCATAATCATCTGAGAAAAGGCAGTGTTGAAGCAACCAGTTGCTTTATTATTGAGTTCTCGGGTGTTTTTAGGAAGCCATTTTGTACAGTAAGTCAATGGGAAGCCCTATTGTGGTGTGACTCCATATAGGAAAGTAACACTGACCAAGTCCATGCTGCCTTACTCATACAAAAGGAGTGATGATCATTGCCTAGTATTGATTTTTGAATGGCAATTATATTTATCACTATAGGACAAAATAATTTCTTTGGTCTCAGTAGGGAAGCATGGACTTTGGTAAGTTTAATATATATTCAATTGAATTTGTTGACACTATTATTGATATGGATAATTTTGGGACACCAAAATTTAGGTCATTACAATGCAAGTGCGTATTCACATTGAAGGTCTGTCCGAAAAAAGTGAATCGTATATCCTGAAAACATGTCCACCGCCATGTGTCGACATTATTGTTTGGCATATACTAGTGTTTTTGAAGTTGTCTGATGTTTAGACACCAAGTGCATTTTTTACTGCTCGGTGTTTAATTAGGCCGTTCACAATTAATTCCAAATTTCCGCCCAAGTCCAAAATTGAAAATTGCAAAATAATTAGTTATTTTAATTTTTATTCATTATTTTCTCTTTCAAAGTAAGCTTTAGTCACTTTTATTTACTACATTCTGACTTCTATCATATCAATCATGATGATCAATAACAAATTAACATACCTACACTTTCACATGTATGTAAAATCAACAAAAGTTGTAAAATAATAAAATCAAACTTTGGGCCAAAACAAGATGATAATATGTTGCGATCACGTTTCTCAAAATAAAGAAAATAATAGATGATTTAGAGAATAAAAGATAAGATTTTTTGTTAATGCCTGTCATCTATCATCTCATAATGGATGGACGTACATTATTTTGAGTAATGGGTGCACCCGCAGGGGGTGCCCATTACGAAAAAATAATGTACGTCCATCCATTATGAGATGATAGATGACAGGCAAAACAATAAATCGCCATCTTTTATTCTCATTCTTGGTCACAAATTTGAGTCATTTATAAACCAAAAACGATGTAAATTATTGTCAAAAACTATAAACGTTGTCATTGGAAAAATGCACACCCATTCAAACATGAAATATTCCAAACCCAGTAAAGCTGTTCGCGCCGGATGTGTGCGCATACCTGCATCGCGCCATAATTTTGAAAGCGCGACTCCACTGCGTTTCACGCTGAACGCACTGTCATCTATCGTCTCATAATGGATGGCCAAAATTCCTTATTAGGAAGTAAAAACGCACTCAGTGACTAAGAATAATAATTAAAAGTCACCTTGTCCTATTTTTTCAGCTTACAACAGGAAACTGGGAATTAATTGTGAATGGCCTTAACTCTTAGAGCGCCAAAAGCAACAATTTGGTGTTTTCATTGATAGCGGCTTTTTGTTAAATTTGATTTTTCCCTGAATGACACATTTTTCTGAAGATTTACTATTTGTAAACACAATCTACTTGCAGAATTGTTTATTCATGAGAAGCAATAAAAGTTTTGAAAAATATGGATGTTTTTGTGAATGGTTATGCATTTAAACTGGACATTTCAAAATGGTTGCTATAAGGCCGCTATTAATGAAATCATACAATTGCACCATTTGGCACTTAAAAAGTTAAGTTAAGTAAGGCTGATGTTTAATCAGATGTCATCATTAGGCCAAGAAAAACAATTTTGTGTTGCCCTCAGTGGAATTTCTGAAAAAATGAGTCGGTCGGTCGGAAAATATATTTTTTTATATATTTTTTTTTTAAATTATATAAAAAATTATATATAATTTTTTTTAAAAATTATATAAAAAATTATGAAATTTGGGTGCATTTTCCACTATTTTCAAAATGTTTTCTCAAAAAACACCCAATCTGGGCAAAATTGGGTGCTTTCCCGAACCTATTTTTTTAAAATATTTGAATAGGGTCGGTCGCTGAGGGCAACACAACAAAAAAAATTTGGCCTTATTTGATTATACCTGTAATTCAAGTTATTCTTCTGCTCTCATTTTTTTTTTCAATATAGGTGAACATGGAGACAGCTAGGTTTTTCAAGCAAGATTTTGAGGAAAACGGTTCTATGGACAATGTGTGTCTTTTCTTAAACTTGGCAAACGACCCTACGTAAGTAGCGTAAAGGGAGGGTAGAGCCCTAAGGTTGGGGTGGACCTTCAAATGGCATAAACCGTTTTTGTACTCTTTAACTCTCAAAATAATTGCATAAACCATATAAAAGTACACATTTTTAGTTGAAGGTCTACCCCAGCCTTAATATTCCTAAAAATTGATTCCATCATAACTTTGAAACTGATATGATGAAATATAAAAGTAGAGTATATTTTGAAAAGGAAATTTCACAGGAAATCTATGTCTTTAAGGTATCAGATTTTTTAGGTCTTAGCAAAAGATGCTCACTCTAGTGCAGTGTGTGGGTCAAGTTTCTTTCCTTAAATACAATGCTTCACATTTGCTTTTTGACACTCAAGACTCTTTCAAGTTCAAATCATTGTTGATTCTAAAGTATAGAACCTCAGGGATGCCAGTTTTCAGGCAATTGTCTGAATTCAGGCTTTTCTGTTGTCAAAATTTACACTGTTTTATTCATTTTCAGCCTATTTTTGGACATTTTACACCATTTTCAGGCCCTTACACGTTTTGTCACTGGCATCCCTGGAACCTATTCAAACTATACTTTCACCATATAATTCTGAAAGTGTTAGCATTAATGTGAGACATATATAAGCTTATTAGGACAACTTAGGGTTGCAAAGCTACAACAAATTTTAGAAATATTTAACTAAAGCTATGGAAGATCGAATAGAAGAGGGAACATGGATTTATTTATATAGGATACATATGTCAACTATAAAAAAACATTATTTTGTTAGGATTCTGTTTGATTTGATATAATAATTTGGTTTTTGCCCGTTTTGAGTATGTGGAAACACTTTTGACCGGAAGTGTATATATAGGTATATGTGTTGAACATACATGTGTGAATATTATTTTTAATGTTCTGATTTTAATTAATTTCCAACAGAATTGAACGTATCATCACGCCACGTTTGGCTCTAACCACCGCCGAGTTCTTAGCTTACCAATGTGAGAAACACGTACTGGTTATCTTGACCGACATGAGTTCATATGCTGAAGCCTTGAGAGAGGTAATGTGCTATTCATGTGTCATACATGTGATGCCTGTATCATTTGCATGTGATAGACATGTGATATGTGAATGCTGTTGAGTATGTCAATTAGCATGCTAACCAGTGTGAGAATCACATACTAGTTTGACTCACTGCCGAGTTTTTGGCTTACCATTGTGAGAAGTATGTACTGGTTATCTTGACCGACATGAGTTCATATGCGGAAGCAGCCTTGAGAGAGGTAATGTGCTATTCATGTGTCGTACATGTGATGCCGGTATCATTTGTTTGTGATGTTGATGTGACTGTTGTTGAGTAGTTCTTAGCTTACCAATGTGAGAAGCACGTACTGGTTATCTTGACCGACATGAGTTCATATGCTGAAGCCTTGAGAGAGGTAATGT
>JXSR01S005328.1:26857-41016 GCA_000969725.1 Ophiothrix spiculata | reverse complement strand
TTCAAGAAGGTTGATAAAAATCATCATCTTGACTGCTAATGTTATATTTTGATGGCCAAGCACTGTCCATCGAAAAAGTGGCATTTTTAATAATCAGTGCTGTTTATTTTTAAAATGCAAGCATTAATAAATAAAGTAAAATTTGATTCTTAAATGTGTATTTTGATGTACTGTGTCCATGTAAAAGACTATATGGGACACTGACCAAGTATTATACTTAAAATCACTTCAAATTTCAATTTTCATGCAAAAATGGGAATAAATGGTACCCTCTATCGTGAAATATGCCACATATGCATTGTAATTTGTATATATTTTTTTAAGTAAGCATGCAGATAATCAGGAAATTAGGGGAATAAGTCCAAAATATAACAATCGGTGTTATAAAAATGTAGAGCTCTTCTATTCATGAAAAAATCCATTTTGTATTTTGCTAAAAAATCAGAATTATCAGGTATATTATGTTTTATTAAGTTACTGAGACACCATTCTTCGACTGATTTTTATCAATTTGGTATCAATGAAAAGAGGGGTCCCAAAGAGAATAAAAGATGAGATTTATTGATTTGCAGGTCATCTATCGTCTCATTATGGATTGGCGTACATTATTTTGAGTAATTCGGGAGCACCCGTTACGGAAAAAAAATGTACGCCCATCCATTATCAGACGATAGATGACAGGCGAAACAATAAATATTATCTTTTATTCTCAATCATAGTCAAACATTTTAAACATTTTAGGATCAGAACAAGAATTAAGTCAATTATTTGCCAAAAAACCATAGACATCATAACGTACACCCCTACTCTAACATAAAAAAATTCCCCAACTTAAAAACGCATCCGACCATTTATTTGTCAAGCTATGAGTTGCAAAAATGTTGTCGAACCCAATATTTTAAAACTCATGGTGAGACCAATGAAAATTGGGTATAATCATCCATGTCCATTTTGTCAATATCATGCGTACCGTCCGATATTGATACAATATTGGATAGATTCAGCCCATATTTATTGGTCGAGCTATGAGTTGCAAAAATATTGGGCGAGACGCATTCGAGCCCAATACTTTAAAACTCATAGTGAGACCAATGAAAATTGGGTATAAATCATCAAATTTTGTCATTATCATGCGTACCGTCTGATATTGTCACGTAACGGACGGCTCAAAGCATAATAATGCACCATAATGTACATATGAACGAGTGACTATGTTGACCAAATTTCATTGATATAGCTCTATTCCTTCTGGGTGATCTTTATTAATGCTTTTTGATACCCCCTCGTATAAGGCCAAAAAAAAAATTGTTGTGTTGCCCTCAAGTGGGATTTCTGAAAAATTGAGTCGGTCGGTCGGTCGGAAAATATTTTTTTTTTTAAGCACCTGCGGTACCAAATTTGGGTGCATTTTCCACTATTTTCAAAATATTTTCTTAAAAAACACCCAATCTGAGCAAAATTGGGTGCTTTCCCGATCCTAATATATATATTTTTATAAATCTTTGATTAGGGTCGGTTGCTGACGGCAACATAACAATTTTTTTGGCCTAACGATATCTTTTGTATTCGCTCCCCCAGGTACCTACGAGAATCGTTCCGTGTTCGAGTCCCTGGACATCGGATGGAAGCTGCTCCGTATCTTCCCCAAAGAGATGTTGAAGAGGATCCCTGCCAGTACGCTAGCAGAGTTCTACCCAAGAGATGCGCGACATTAACCAGATCCCTCTCCTGCCGCTGCTATATAGTATCATCACATGTGTGCAAGGTCAAAGGTCATTTTACTAGCTCTGTATGTCATTGCAAGGTCAAAGGTCAATTTTAGTAGCTTTGTATGTCATTGCAAGATCAAAGGTCAATTCCCTATTTGTTCATGCAATACAAGAAACTATTTTTGGTTTTGGGTTCGTATCACAATATCAATGGTTTGGGTTCAAATCATACTCTGATTTCAGCCTCATGTGATACAAACTCAAACCATAAATATTTTCTCATATTGCATAAACAAACAGGGGATAACAAATTTATCACTCTGTAAACATGATTGCTATATCCTTTTCAGTTGTTAACCAATGAAATTGTTGTGTTTTTATCTACTGAGTGATAATGTTATACTTCTGCTACATAATCTCAGGATTTGTGTATTCCGCGATGATAGCCTGACACAGCTTGGTTGATAAAAGTAGATATTAGTTAGCTTTTAGCTCTGACGATGAATGGTTATAGGACTATGGAATTGACACTTAAATTTTTTAGCTTACGCCATGCTCCCAGGGCAAACATCTCATCCGAGTCAATTTTAGTATCGTAGAACCATCCATCATTCAAATTCAAAGCTTGCTATTATACTTTGATCAACACTAAATAGGTGGGAATTGTGAGGCTTTTCTTCATCCGCAAAAAAAACATAATCCCACTTACACACGCGCTGTAGATACTGATACGCGAGTTACAAGTAGACTGACTCAGCAGTCGCCAAATAGCCGAGTGCTATTCGGTTCATGTCTGGCCAGCACAACGCAGTGATCAGTGTGACGGTCGACGATTGTAGGATACAGTCTAGAGTCACGAGTACAGCGCAAGCTGCGTCTCCTGCAGTTATGCTGTGTTCAGCTACGTACGCGCTCAGTCTGTGTCAATTCACAATGTGAAGAGGCCCGCCTATTTGGTGTTGATCAAAGTATAATAAAGGGGCTACTTCAACTTGACAAGCCAGAACCTAGAATTTTCTGAACAATGACAACTTGGTTGAGTAAAAAAAAAAGCTCCAAACTTTCAAATATAAAAAGAAAATCCCAATCTCCGATGTACTGACTGCACAATCCACTAGCTCCCAAATTGAGAGCTTCAAGCTTTAATTTTTGTAAGTCTATGTTTCACATACAAGAAACATAGACTTACTGCAAGCCATATCTTGGGCCTCCATGAATCTATTCCCATCAAATTTGGGATTTAGAGTTTTTTTACCATGCTCAGAAAAATAGGGTCGGCGGTAAAAATAAGGTTGGACGCCAATCAAACAGTTTTTTAGGCCTAATGGTGCTTGGGTTTTTCTTTTAATATCCATGGCTGAACCACACCTCTGTGATATTATAAACCAATGCATTCCATTATCATGTTATAGCTAGGATTTTTCATTATTTTATTAACTTAATTTTTTTGTGTAATTTGTTCAAAATTTGAACAGTACAATATATGTTGAGCTTATAATTGTATTCTGTTTTATATATGATTATAATCGTGGGCAATTTTTGGGGAAGATAATTTGCTGGAATTGCTAGTATTTTGTATCGGTAAACTGGTACATTGGACATTATTCAAATATTTGAGATTTTGTCTGTGTGTTGTGCTAAAGGGTCACTTTATAAAAAACACACAGCATGTTTAAACATGAAACCACAATGCCCCTGTACCATAACATGATGACTTGATCTCAGATTAGCATATAATATTCATCTTGGGCTGGGACATGTTCAGCCTATTTTAATAGGCTGAACATGTTCTAGCCCAAGAAAATATTATTAAAATAATTTAAAGCAATATGTATATTTTGAAGAAGAAAATATTATCAGGTTATTGGGTTAATCCATTTAAAATCAAGACCCCCGTGTTGATGTTAAGTAGGTTAGCCCATTTAATTCTGTAATTGTTGAAGAATCTAATGTTACCAAAAAATTTTAGTTTTAGTCATAACTATATATATATTTTATTCTATGTAGATGTCTTATAGCTTGGTCACAATACGTCATACGAACAGTTACGAGCAGTGTTTAGTCTGCCTAGAAGGACCATGTGACACCCTCACTGTTTGCTTTGCTCGTTGTCCTTGGTCCTTCTAAACGGACTAAACGCTGCTCGTAACTGTTTGTATGACGTATTGTGACCATAGTCTTATGAAGGTGTGTGACTACCAAGGCCAAAACATTTCTGCAAAACATTGACATGCAGCGTGTTTCTATTAATTATCCTGTATTTATCTGGATAAAATTTAACCGCATAATAGCGGTGAGCATCGAGTTTCTGTTAGATTACAGTTTGCACAAAGTGACCAGGGTCAAGTGACCTTTACAAAATTGCTGGATAAAAGTTCTTTGACCTAGCTTACCACAAAGTATTGTGGGAAGACAAAGGTCAAATTCGTTTTCAAGATGTAGCCTTAATTTAGCAATTTTTGTAATTTAATTACTGTATACCAACCGATAAAATTCAGCAGCTAAACATTCAGAAAGTAAGAGCAGGTCATCCAAGCAACATGGGTCAATTTTTTGATCATGTGATATTGTTGATTTCCGGGTTTTCGCCGGAAAGTTAGATGGCTTCAGTTTCTATTGCCGTCTTGCGGTATTTCTCACCGCTATTAGGGCCTATCCTACAAAAAGCAGGATTAATAGCGGCTAAACTTTAGCCGCTAAAAAGATGGATAATGGTGGAGAATGCCCGTTTCTATTGAATATTTCTACTCTATTAACCGGTTGCTTTCGAAAAATGATCTTTAATAGAAACAGCCTGATAGTGTTAAGCTTAATGAGCGTCAAGTGGAAACTTTGTAGCCTATGCGTGTAGTCATACTTTATCTATTGCTAGTTATTGTATTGTATTTTCAGTATTTTACATCTCTTGGTTTAATAAACAAAAACTTGATAAGAATTGAAAAATCGGACATGATTCACCAATATGTAACATAAACTGCATTGGTTAGCCTAGCAGTGTACTTTTATAATACCACTAATGGTAGTATTGTAATATAATAAAAATATTTGTGAAGTACTCTTGAATCGATAAGGGTGAATTCATACTGTCATACATTCGGTACCAAATGTATACTTGTGACCTCGTCAAAATCATTCAAAACCGAATGAAACTGGATGACCATGCTGAGTTGAAACGGATTAAATAGCCCGCTTGACAACACTATTCAGCGCGTATTGATCCCTGGCAACATCTGGCCACTAGCAAAATATATCTTTCTCCAGTTCATACTTTTTATTTGATGCCGAATATATTTTGATGTAACAAATATACATTCGGTACCGAATGTATGAATCCACCTTTAGTCTTACCTGCTTGAAAAACCAGTCATCAGGTTATAAGGCCAAAAAAATTAATTGTTGTGTTGCCCTCAAGTGGGATTTCTGAAAAATTGAGTCTGTCGGTCGGAAAATGATTTTTTTAAAGCATCCAAAGTACCAAATTTTGGTGTATTTTCTTCTATTTTCAAAATATTTTCTCAAAAAACACCCAATCTTAGCAAAATTGGGTGCTTTCCCGACCCTAATAATTTTTTTTTTTTTTTTTGAATAGGGTCGGTCGCTGAGGGCAACATAACAATTTATTTTTTTGGCCTAATGATAGGTATTGTCCAATAATATATTAAATAAACCAAACTGAATGAACTGAGAAATTCTGAAGGATTGTTAAAATTCGATTTCATCTTGGTATTGATTGGAGGGTATTCACATTCACCGTCTATCGCTCTTGCCATTCATGCCATTTTCTCAATGTATTCTTATGCTCAGATTGAGCACAATCAATGTAAAAAATAAATAAATCAACTAGGAACAATATGAATAAGGTATACTTTAGGTCTCATCCAGAATTTGGGGTATATGTTAATGTTGGTTAGCGGTAGGCTCAGTTTAGGTAAGGGTTGGTTTTGGGGTAAGGGTTAGAGTAAGAATAACGTTTTTGGTGTGACCTAAAGTGTACTTTTTCCAATAAAGCTTAGGGGCGGCTTCAAAACTTGGTCAGTGGCTGACTGACTGGAACCGTCAGTTCTGGGTGGTTTTCATTGTCCAGAACAACAGCAACCGACTGTGGACCAGAACTGGTGGTTCCGAGTTTTGATGTGCTCTCTTACATAGAGACAGGTAATTATGCCAATCTGTATTTAATGTGATTGTCCCAGCCTGCACTTTTGTAATGTTACCGATCAATATATGTATTCGACACTCCTTTCCACAAAGCAACCTTTCGAGGAATAAAAAATTTCAGTACGCCTTTAATGCCTAGGTTGACAGTCCACAGCGCAGCAAAATGGCCCTCAGGTTCACAAACTGTATTATTTGTCAATCTGATTGTGTTGATTTTTTAATGAATTTATTCGACTATTTACAGATATGTGTAAGTCTTTCACATGAAACCGTTGTTGAACAACCCTCAGTTGTAGCCTTTATACTGGGCATAGTCAAGATTTTGTCATTAGTGTTTGGTCTAGGATCACAAACTTGCCAAATTGTTACAGTAGGTTTGTTCAAATCTATGGTTTATGAATTGGTTGACCAAATCTAAATGTTTTGTAAATATGAATAGACCTCACAATAGGCTTACATGAACTGGTGGATGCAATAAAAAGGAATTTCAATTGACAAATATGCTAATTTTACAAAAAGCTGACAAAATAATTTGTTTCTAATTCGTAAACCAAGGATTTGAACAAGTGTTTGTGGTCCTGGGCATCAAGCAGAAGAGAAAATCAGATCTGTGCTTCATAATGGTGCTGTTCTTGATGTTAAATGTAAAACTAGATGTAATAGCTTGATCTTGTGCAGAGATGGTACTATTATTGAGCAGATGTAGGCTGTAAATTGCACTTTTGTGCTTAAAAAAGCATGTATCGAGCAAAGTCTGTAGATGTGCATTGCTCGAGATCCCTTTCGATCAGTGGATAATTGGAGATGCACATCAATAATATCTAAAGCCTAGTATCCATTGGCTGTTCGCATATTCCGTATTCCCTTGTCTCGTTTACTATTGTTTGTAATTGTGCGGCACAACACAGACAATAAACTTCGTTCAGCTTGGTGATCATATCAGTGGCCTGTGTACGGCAGATACTCTTATTACCTGGTGCTCACCAAGTATGAACATGTTGATTGTTGGTGCTGCCAGGTCGTAAGAATCATCTGCCGTACATAGGCCACTAGTATGATCACTAAACAGAACGAAGTTTATTGTCTGTGTTGCGCCACACAATTATAAACAATAGTAAACGAGACAAGGGAATACTGAATATGCGAACAGCAAATGGATACTAGGCCTAATGCATCACTGTGTTTGAATACATTTGTGATCACCATGAACCAGCTGTAAATTTTGCCTGTCGGTTTTCCTATTAATCACCCACTGGGCGGCGACATTTCATAAAGGGTACGTGTTTATTAGAGACTGATTTTCAACATTCAAATTTTCACACAATTGCCACATAAGCTTAACAATTACGACAACTTACTGTTATATGGCCGCCAATAAGTGGGCTACCGGTGGTACCTATGTTATATGATAACCAAATCACATGATAAATTAAAGCTATTCAATTATTTCTTTTAAAAAATATAATTTTAAATGTTTTGATTTACATCTCTTGTCTCAATAAGAATTGTCTTATTGTTCACTACGAACTGAGTTTTGTTTAAACATGTAAAACGTAGTCCATCTAGATGGACCTCACAAGCCAGCACCGCGTTCATCTGGATGGACTAGGAAAAACGTGGAGGCAAAAGCTATAAATTTATATGGTCTATATATGTGTAAATTGTGTAGGAATATATGTACTAAAGTATATTATAAATTGTATAGATATGCAATGTGGTCCTGTGATTTGTCAAATCAGTATGTAATAAATTATATCATGGTATATATTGATATACTAACAACCATATGGAATGTCTTAAGTGGTTTTTATACAAATAGCAAAATTTAAAACCATACATAAATGAGATTAGACAACGTTTTGATTTATCTGCACAATTTATTTTACCTGTCGGAGACCTGTGAAATGTTATACAAATATTGAATACCTGAGAGTGCAATAGGTCAAAATATTTCATGAGGTCAAATTTGGACACTTCTATTTCACGCGGCGTAGCCGATTGAAATGGATCAGTCCAAATTTGACCGAATGATATATTTTGTATTATTGCACATGCATAGGCATTCAATATTTGTTTTATATCATGATATCACACAGGTTTGTTTCATGCCATGCAATGGAGAAAAAAATATTGCACGGCTCAAATCACTGCAATCATGATATAATAGTTACTATGTGATGGGAAAACTGCCAACTTTGAGTATACCTCTTTTAAATTTACATTTTTGTAAATTATGAACTCCCTCTTCTATATAGAAGGGAGGACAGTGTTAAGGACAAGATACAGATTTTTGTTTTCACTCACAGTGCATGATTTTATTACAAGAAACATCATATGACTTGTAAATATAAAAGCAGTTATGAATCAATGACATAACTATCCAATATGGGCTTTTGTTATATCACTTGGAATCATGAAATCATTTGTAAATTTTCTGTCGCAACCCTTTTTGAACAGCACACACAATCAGTAATATTAAAGACAAAGAAAGACTACACTGACACTTCAAGCTAAAAAGGGATCCACTTGTACTCAACAAGTTTTTAACTCATAGCGCAAAAACACAAGATAATCCCTTTTTTTCGCCAAAATAGTCGGTGCCCATTTTCAACCTTTTCCCTGTTTAAAATAAAGAAATCAAGCTATTTCGTTCAGACTCAGTCACCACTCCTTAGAAAATGTTTTTGTAAATTTAACAATCAAATGAAATCAAGTAAGTTCTAGAATAAATATCTTTATGTATAAACCCTATGCTTTAGAATAAATAAATTCAGCAATATGCTTAATTAACTAATGTCAATGCCACATTTGCTTGGACAATATAAACAAAATGCAAGGTACAGTGCTATCTACATTGTACAGTGGAAACTCGGTAACACGAAAACGCATAACCCATAAAACCGCATAACTCGAAATGAACTTAAAACCCAAACTTTTTCCTATTGTTTTATCATGTATTTTTCATGTTTAACACAGAAGAAATAGTATGAAATCCACTTACGCCGAAAGCAAGTGACCATCCCTACTTTACATTTTATATTGCGTTCTTGGAAGATAACACGACAACTCTGTACGAAAAGAACAATCGCAGTTATCTTATGCATTCAAGTTTTAAAAACATCGATATTTAAAAAACATCACAAAAACACCCCTACATGAAAATCAGCGAGTCCAGTGCCTAGACCAATATGGCCAACTTTGATGTTTAGGCTGCTGGACGGCTTGATTTTAGTTAGTAATTATGAAGTAAATGCGGCAAAATTTTATGTTTAAAGTTAGCGATTAGTCTTTTGATACAATACTTCATTGATTCATGTCTGTCCTTAACATATTTCTTGAAGTTTAGGCTTTTTTAAAAGCCTAAACGTCAGAAATATGTTAAGCTTATAGATGCCACATGCTATAAGCCAGTGCAGTATCAGTACCAGTATATGTAATGCATTTGATTTTTATTGACGGCGATCGGTTATGGTTAAATCGTAATTTGTTTAACACGAAAGCACACTCTTGGCCCCGACGATTTCGTGTTAACGAGTCTCTACTGTAACATATTTCACACTTGTATGCAATGAAGCCCTACATTATGCACTTTTGTTCACATTTCCAATGATATTGTGGCACAGACTTAATAACTAGAGAGTTTGTATGTGATATAATATTGGTTTTATGTGTCTGCCGGGAGCTTGTGTGAAATTTGAGTCTCGCTATGTTCTTTAGAAATTACAATCTAATTACTGGTTGCCAGTTGTTGTTCTAGTTTTAAAACGTTGGTCAGACAACCAATCATTTTGGGGGAAAATTTTTACTCTCTAACTCACACACTAAATGTTAATCCATGTGAAAGTATATTTCTAGAAGTGGAATTACATGCTGAACAGAATGATGAAGTTGATTTTTGACAAAAACCTACATTTTGGGCCCAATATGATTTTTTTGCCATTTTTGTGGCAAAAATCTCCACCTTGCAAAATTTAATTTAATTTTATAATTACAATATAAACATTGTGGTTCTGGTTGTAACATTCTGTCGCAAACAACTGGATTAAATCCCCCCCCCCTCCTCTGACTAAGACAACTATGAGAGCAATAATTGTAAATGTAAATCGAGCTCGATCACAAGACATCCATGAAAAACCAATACTATAGCTACATTTTTCTTCTGCATACAAACTCTCCTTATTTCATCCTAATCCAAACCAATCATCATTGAAACACCACATCTTCCTCTCTCACAGACTCGTCATATTCTAGCGCCTTCTTTGACCGTTTCCCAATCAAATCACTGATGTTCTCTGGTTTGTACCCCTTGGGTTCGGCTACTTTGACCGTCAGCATGTCATAAGTCAATTCTGCACCCGCTGGAATGTCTTTGGCCGCTACAACGCTCTTACCAAGCTGAAATTGGACCCAAAAAAATAGGGAAAATGTGTTAATATTTCACAATTACTTTTTCTTTATGGTAATTTCCACAATCTTCAGTCACCTTTAACTGTAACTTTTCATCCATATTTGTACTGCTGATCCTCATCAACCAAAAAATATATTGAAAATTATTAATTTAGTTTGATTTTGACATTCCTGGCTTTATTTTCATCCTAAAAAGGTACATCAATCAATCAATTTTATTCAGAAAAATATCATAAAAACACATAAAACGAGACTGTGATTTTGTGGGAATGGTCAAAAGGCCAAAAAGGCCCGAAGGGACCATCCCCTGCAGGACACTGTTTCAACCACACAAAATAAAAGCAAAAAGGGGACACAACGCATACAAAAACCAAACAAAGCACAGGGTTAGGTATGCCAAATGGCCCTGTAGGATGGCCCTGTATTTGCACAGCCATATTGGAGTATCTTTTGAAGCAATTGGGCCTCCACTTTTTTGTTATGTTTGCAACATCTCACAGTCTCGCATCACCTTCACACCATCTCCCATGGACTTCTCCACAATCCAGATTTGTGAAACCAGTTTAATCTAACTTACTTTGTTATGTGTGAACATCTCACAGTCCCGCATCACCTTCACGCCATCTCCCATGGATTTCTCCACAATCCTGATTTGTGAAACCAGTTTAATCTAACTTACTTTGTTATGTGTGAACATCTCACAGTCCCGCATCACCTTCACACATTCTCCCATGGACTTCTCCACAATCCTGATTTGTGAAACCAGTTTAATCTAACTTACTTGTGTGAACATCTCACAGTCTCGCATCACCTTCACGCCATCTCCCATGGACTTCTCCACAATCCAGATTTGTGAAACCAGTTTAATCTAACTTACTTTGTTATGTGTGAACATCTCACAGTCTCGCATCACCTTAACGCCATCTCCAATGGACTTCTCCACAATCCAGATTTGTGAAACCAGTTTAATCTAACTTACTTTGTTATGTGTGAACATCTCACAGTCTCGCATCACCTTTACACCATCTCCAATGGACTTTTCCACAATCCTGATTTGGTCAACAAGCTGTTTAAGTTCATCTGGTACTAAATTACAGAAAGCAGGGGAAACAATAACCACAAAATGAAAATTGCGTTTCCAAATTAATACAAGCTTTATTATATAAATTAATAGAAGCTTATATAAATAAGCTTTCACGCTACAATAATTTCTGCTCTGCTGGAATGCATGTTTTGTTTTAGCTGATCCAACCTGAGTCATTGAAGCTGGCCCAACCAAGAGAAGAGATCAAAGTCGGCCCATTAGCCCTCGCGGGATTCACAATCTTAGCTTCTACAGAATCTCAATTACTTCTAATTTGTTCCATTGAAATACGTTACGTTCTTGTCTAAATTGGCCAATTTTAGAAGCTCACAGCGGCTGTAATCTGAGTACAATAAGGGTTTTAGACACGTACCCTTAAAGATATGAATGTTCTCAACTCTATTTTGGCTCCAAAATGCATATTGTACTATTAACTACACAGTATACCAGCAAAGTGGGCCTACTTTGACCCGGAAGTCAGTGGCTCAACCAGGTGGACAAAAATATCTTCTACCGCAGTATACTGCGCCCGTATCAAATTTTATCAGTAGCTCATGTCTTATTTAATCTAATTTTTTAAAAAGGGGGAAAAAGAGAATTGTATCTTAAAGAGTGACATGTCAAAGAAAATTATTAGATCTAATTGAAATAAAAAGAAAATGGAGAAAGAAAAATTATGGTCCAGCGGGGATCAATCCAATAACTCTCGCATTCATTGATTGCATTGCAAGCCGAGAGCTTATCTCATTAGGCCACTCCGCCTGCTGTTTCATACTGGTGAATTTAAAATACTTAAAGAATCGTATATTGCGCAAGAAGAAATATATACAAAATTATATAGGATTTGAAATTCAGAGAAATTCTGTCAATTACAGTTAAATTTAGGAAAATAATATATTATTTTACAAAATATAAGGGCTATTTAGGAAGGTTTTGAAGAAAAATCAGAGAAAAATTGGTTTGCCAGCCGGGCGCAGAGGTTCATGGGCCGATGTTGGTCTCTTGTTTTGGCCCAACCAGCGTCATCAGGCCATTAGTGACCTACATCGATAAAATCTGGTCCAAGCAGCGTTGTCGCTAAGGCTGTCGTCCGGACCAATTTTTCACGTCGACATAAATTTATTATGTTGACATGAATGGTGACATAGCCCTTCTTCATGATTTCTGATCTTTCTGGCTTATCAGGTTTCTTTTGAGTAGGTAGTAACACCCTCAGAACAATTGGTCTTAAAGACGCTTACTTTTTCTGTTATAACCATTTGTTGAATTAAAATCTGGATCTCAAATTTATTCCATGTGTATTGATATATAGGAAAGCATGTGTGTGCATTGTATCCACTTTTCAACGGCAAAACAATTTTTTAAATGCTCTTAGTTAGTAATATTCCATCATTTTACGCTGATTTTACTCAAATTCATTTGTCAAAATTCATATTGCTTTAAGATTGTGTGTTGTTAGATGTAGAGCGATGTAAAGACATCGCTGAAAAATACGAGGGGGTATCAAAAAGTTCTTAACTTTACCCAGAAGAGATTGAGCTAAATCAATGACATTTTGCCAGAATAGTCACTCGTCTTTATGTACATTATGGTGCAAAAATTGTCTCATAAGTAGTTTTACTTTCTTTACAGGTGGTCATTGATATCATCTACCTACCCGCTTAAAACATAAGCTGCTTGGAGGAAATTGACACATGCGGCATAATTAAGTCCCTGCATTTGAAGGGTTACAGGGCCCAGTAAATCTTATTGGCACCACCAAAGTTTAGTTGTTTGATACCATAATAACGGGTAGGGTTTCTTCTATCCATTGATACCAATATTGGCTCCATGAATGACTTCACAATGGTGTAATAAAGCATGGCGGATCTGAAAATTTTGATTTTCATTGAAATATAAAATCAAGATTTTTTCAATAAAGAGGATCCCTACAATAACGACCTATAGCTAGCTACAGACAGTCAGTTAAAATTGGGAGAAATGTGTTACTTTTGCCTAAAGTATCTCATAATGAAATTTTCTTCCTGGCGCAATTTCTTCTGGGTAAAGTTCAAAACTTTTTGATACCCCCTCGTATTTTTGTAAATCTTACCAAGCGATGCCTCGTGGTCACTGCCTTTCCATGTCTTATCCATTGTTATATGCCTCTCTACGACCTTTGCCCCCATGGCCACGGCCGCCAGCGTTATCGTGATGCCGGATTCATGCCCTGAGTAGCCGATTGGAATGTCTGGGAATTCTCTTTGGTATGTCTGTAAATAGAAATAATCATTTAATCAATCAATCAATTCAATTCAATCAATTCATTTATTTATTTTCCATCAAACAAACACAAAGATACAAAAGATGAGCAACAAGAGATAGAGGAGGCACACGATAAGCAAAAGCCTGTAAATTGTTGTGCCCCCTGACAATAAAAACACAAACAAGATGGTTCTCGAACCAGTAGTCTCGCCTACGTATCGACCGCCTACTTAATCATTCAGTTGTGGGGTGGATCCCAAGGGAAAGGTCATACAACAGGGTCACCATTGCTACTATTGATAGCTGGTCCAAGACACACAATTTGACACCTTAAGGGGGAATATGCCCTTATAAGGGCTAAAAATAAAAATTGCAAATTGAAATAAAGTACAAAATTACCTTTCTTTTGCTTTTTGTTTGACAACAATCGGAGCTTCCGTTCAAAAGTTATGGTCGAAAATGTAACTTCATGAGCAAAATTTATTGTTTTATTTCTTATGTATTTTATTGTTTTTTCAAGCTGCAATATTTAACTTTTTCGGCTTTAAAATTCTATA
>JXSR01S005323.1:30815-47767 GCA_000969725.1 Ophiothrix spiculata | reverse complement strand
TTTTGGTGAGGATCTCATTGCATTGAAAAGGGGGTCATTTAAAGTGAGGCGCTCAAATTTATCGCAAAACTTAAGGTCTTCCAGTGAGGTGTTTGGACAACTATAAAAACCATGAAATAATTATCCTTGGGGTATTAAAACCTATTAGGTATGATCCATAGGTGGTAACACTCACACAGAGCAAAAATCATCAGAAAATACATGGAAAACTCACTTATTTATGAAAATAAGAATCATTCAGTGAGAGAATTTTCTCCGGAAAACGGGGGTCGTTCAGTGAGCTACCATGTTGAAAAAGGTGGTCATTCGGTGAGAGGAGATTTGAAAATGGGGGTCAATGTTGCCGCACATCCCCGTCACATGTTTTGAGGTAGTTTTTCACCACTGAAGGCTTTTTTTTTTGTCTTTAATCTGTCCCCCCTGATATGCACTGTATTTGGTTCCACATGTGTTGTACTGCAGGTTAAAGTACGCATGTTTATATCTTATGGACAAACAACTGTAAGGCAATATTCTAATAAAAGACTGTATCTCAAAAAACAATGATCAAAACTTGATCAAAAATGCATAAATGGTTTAAAACCTATCCCTCATAATGCCTTTGCCATCTGAAGTTGATAGTGGTACAATTACTAAGTAAAAAAATGACTTTGAATTTGTGTTTGAGTTTTTGAACCACCTTGTACTCGATGATGATTGAAATTTTCTCTTGCAGACCAACCTACTTCATCTCAGCACCAAACGTGATCCGTGTCGGAGTTGACGAAACAATTGTCATCAATATTTTAGGGAATGTTGTGGGTCGTGTACCAGTAACAGTTAAGCTCACAGACTTTCCAGGAAGGACAACCGAGTATGACTCGATAACTGTCAATGTTGAAAAACGTAAGTGATGGAATTCGGTCTCGGAGTGTTACGTGTAATCCGATTATCACCCTAACAACTGGTTCACGCTTTCTAGTTTTGAACCATGATCGAAATGATCACCATACAAATAAATATAGCATACACCGTTGTCAGGGGATGTGCGTGAACCAGTCACTGGGGAGGTTACATAATCACTACGATACTGAATTAGGATCAGAGTTTGCATCAGGGATGGGAAGGGAAATGCAATTGCTGTCTAGCTAGATAAATGCCTATTTCAGGCCTTCCTCATGTGTTGCTGTTAATATTAACCCTAACAGTGTACAATCATACAAAACCATACAAAGCCCAAGTCCAAATACGTCACGATCAATCATTACGCAATCACCCAGTCTATATCTAAACACGGAATGCCTAGCCTGCCTGAGTTTTGCCCCTTCCCCGTGAAAATGCTAAAAACGGTGGGTACTGTTATTAGGGTTAAAGGTCCACTACAGCGGTCAAATCTGGGGGTGAGTAATAACAATTTTAACCCATGCTGAGTTTATGCATAATAGGATTATGAAACGTAAAGCAATCTATTTTTCTATATGTGACGCGTTACATCAAAAGGTACAAGTTGTCGGCCAAGCAAGTTTCGAGATACAGGCTAATTAAGCTTGTAAATTATAAAGAAAATATAGAAAACAACCGTCTTTATTCATCATAACTTCGAAACTAAAACTTCAATTTTCACAAGCAATGTATCATTTTGAAGCTTATTTTGTCCTCTTACAATTAACACAAAAATCTCAATTTTGTCCAAGGTAGACAACTTGTACCTTTTGATGTAACGCGTCACATATATAGATCTATATTAGGGAAGGGCAAAAGAAACCATTTTTGGGAAATTTAACTTCAAACAAGTGGCCAAATTCTGTGGCAATTTTGACTGCTGAATACAAAGATGATAAGTTCTTTTGTCTCAAATTACATCTGATATTGGTTCCAAGCGATTGTTCAAAATGGCCGCCAAAATCCCTCAAAAAACGCAGTTTTCGTATGTAAGACCATTAATATCTGTGCAAATATGGCTTGTTATATGTCTTAACATATGTTTTCATGGTCACAGAGTACAAAAATAGATCACTCATACATGTTGGGTCATTTGTAATGTCTATTGGCAAAAACCAGCATTTTAGGTATATTTATGTGTAAATTTGGCCCACATTATTATTTTGTTATCTAAAAACAGATTTATTTCTACTTATATTTATACAACTATCGTTTTTTATATGAATAAACATATGTTTTCATGGTCATTTAGTCCATTTGTATAAATCATGATTATTTAGTCATTTGTAATTTAAGTCTTTTTGATCGAAAACATTTAGGGGATTACACTTGCCGAAAATTTGCTATTTGTGCCCAGGCTTAAATTATCTATATATGTAATTTTCGGCTTGCAGTACGCTGTTAATCATTGCTTTTTGTAGACCCATGTATTCAAGAACATGTTTGAATTTACATATATACGTTTAAAAAAACAGTATAGCTGTGTTGTTTGCATTTGCGAAAATCAGTATTTTAGTGAAACTGTGGAAAAATAATATTCGAAATAATGTTTTGAATTTAAATGTACAATTAACCATCAGGATAGCTACTGTAGGTCCTGCATTATATGCATGATGGTCAAAACTTGAGGGAGACAAGCAGTAGGGGAGGGTGGGGCGAGTTGGACCCCCTTTTGTTCAAACGCCCCTGAATTGGAGAGGTTAAGGTCTAGAAGATTTTCCTGTTAACACAAGTAAGGTACATAATACCCTGGCTATGTTTTACGTAAATACTAAGACTCTGCGGCTTATCGTATTTAAATAATTAAACAAATAAAATAAACGTCAAAGGGGCCAACTCGCCCCGCTATGCGGGGCGCCGTTGGCCCACCCAGTGGGTTGAGTTGGCCCCATTTACCAAAAACAGACACACATATTTTACCGTGAAACATTTCAAGCATACGTTTATTTTAATTACTGCATAAAAATATTTCCTTTAAGGATGAATTACCATAATACGCTGTAGCCTGCTGTGTTATCTGTAGTTTTTAAGAAAATTACACATTAGAATATAGAAAGATGAATATCTTGTGATTGATAAATGTAGTCGATTGACAAATAGTTGCTTTGGACGGCTTTAAAATTAACACAATCGTATTGTTAAAATTTGTTTATACGGATATTTAAATTTGCTCCAAAAAGACTCGTATGTTTGAAGTTCAAAATGCTTAACCGGCTGTAAACATGCAATATCATGCAATATATGTAGGCCTACATACGTACATATCCTATAAGTTTCATTAAAGACTCCTTGTGTCTTATTATATGTATATATCTATCTGTTTAGAATTGAAATCGTGTTAAAACGTCATAAATGTCATTGTGAAAGAGTCCAAGTAAGTTTAAGCACTCCATCTTTGGTAAGTTCACCACAGGGCCAACTCACCCCGTGTAATAGGGGGCCAACTCGCCCCGGGCCGTAGTTCAAGTTTTGACTTAACCTCGTGCGTGGTATACCAACAAAACAAAGGATAAAGGGGATTTGATTCAATGACATGTTGGACATGTACCATAACCTCGTAATGAATAATAATAACTTGAACTGGCAAAGTAATATCTTGACACTAGTAGGCCTACAAAATTACGTTTGCTAAAAAAAGTTTACTTAGGTAACTCAAAAACTCGTTTTACTGATAACTAACGCAAAGAGATGAGCTGGGTTTTGTAAATTTTCTGGTAAATTTGATACATTATATATGACAACCAACAAATCACCAGTGACATAATTCTCCCTAGGTCACGTGAGTAGAAACACGTGGTGGGCAACTCGCCCCGAGGGCCAACTCGCCCACGTACCCTAATATAATACTCCCTTCTATATATCTGACACTGCTGTTTAAACGCAATAGAAATAGGGACATTTTATTTGTAAGTGTCAAAATAGATGGCGCAAAATCTACACAGATCAAAACAATAATATATAATCGATAATCGAATACAATCCATAATTTGAAATATGTATAGCGCCCTCATATTTACACAAATCTGAATTTACAAATAATACCAATAAATTAAATCAAAATTAACTAAATTTTAACCAAAGTGAAATAAAATGAAATAAAATTTCGAGAATGTGTTCAAAACTTCATTACTCTCTTCATTACTCTTCATTTGACAAGTTAACACTTAACATTTGGCTTTTGCGTGTTAACGCAAAACACAAATAAATTTGTCACCGCCTTCTTCATGTAATTGTCTAACTTTACAATACGGTTCACTTGGTGGCCAAAAGAAAAAAGAAAATCAAATTAACCATTCCAAACTCATGTTAATAAGCATTTTCGAAGGGTGCTCTTCAAATTTATTTTGTCCATAATATCATAAACGAACAACTTTTTAATATTTTATTTCAGAATGTATTTTTACTCTCAGCCAAAAATTATTGTATTGGAAAATGATTTTTCCAATTTTTTAGCTGGAATATTTTGCCCAATTACGACAAATCGCTTTTCTTACCGTCATTTTGAAATGGTTTGTTCGATGTTTGATTTTTTCTTTGTTCTAAGTCTTTTGAAGTACTTACTCTGTGACAAGAATTTCAACGCAAATGAACTTTTCATTTTTTTTGATGATTGAGAAATAGTGTTAGAATGAAAGTCATGAATTCTCGCTAGCTCAGTCGGTTAGTTCTCGGACTGTTAAACATAAGAAATCGATCGTTCCGCGTTCGAGTCCAGCTGGAGCTGAGTGTGCGAATACTGTATATTCTATGAGGGTGTGAATTGCTCAAGCTAGGGTTGCGCCAATATGTAGGTCGCAGTAAGCCCTTTGGCCCCTGGGAGTCCAGGTAGTGATTTAACCCAATGATTAGAACTGCTCTGTAAAGTGTGCTGAGGCCGTGTGGAATTACAAGTCAGGGGGCCGCGTAGTGCACTATAAATCACCTGCATTTTTTTTTTGAATATAGAAGCGACTCAAATCTGAGTTATAATATCTTCATTTGCTATTTCTAGATGTACCGACAACCGTCACCTTACAAGTCCGACCTGGGGATGTGGTGGCTAACAGTGACCCGGACGAGCCCCAGTATGTTTACATACATGCCAGCTCTGCATCAGGGGCAATACCTGAATTAAATGGTGGTGATGGAGCCAAGGTGTTGCTTAGCTACAAGGCAGGATTCACATTTATACAGACTGATAAACCGATCTATACACCGCGACAAACAGGTAAGTCCGCTCGGAGGATGTGGTGGCTCACAATGACCCGGACGAGCCCCCGTACGTGTACATACATGCCAGCTCTGCATCAGCTGCAATACCTTTTGATGATGGAGCCAAGGTGCTGCTTAGCTAGGATAGGCAGGATTCACATTTAGACATTTATACAGACTGATAAACCGATCTATACACCGCGACAAACAGGTAGGGGGTTTCCAAGAAGAAGGAGGGATACTCAAGTGTAGACAAACGCAAATATTACATAATAGGACCTTGAAAATCATACCCCTGCATCAATTTTGTTTTATACGTCACAAATGTAAGATTTTAACAGGACTTCAATAAAAATGTTCAGATTTTTTGATAAAGGTTTTGGCGTAAATTATTATACATGTATAATAATAAAATAATTATATTCTCGTGAACGGAGATTTTCCGATGAAATTTCATTAATTATGTGGGTATTGTGATGAAAAAATTGTACGAAAATTACACGAAATATTGCATGTATTTTCAAAAAAAAAAGTCAATTGGGCAGTTCCGTATTTGCGGACGTACACTTCATAGACTTTGAGGATCTAGAGCTTCAAAATTATGAAGTCTTTCGATTTTTGAAATATGTGTATTTGAAATATCTCTGATAGAAGTACAAAATCTGAAAATTTAATTCCAATCCCATTCTTAGTTTGCGAGGCAGGTTACGACAAACCACCGTTGCGGACGTATTCACAGAAAATGCACTTTCTGGACTCTTCATGTTTCAGTCAAAATTGCTATGAAGTGTGCAGATTTTTGGTTGAAACTAATACAGTTTTGTTTGCAAGAAAGACCAAACTTAGAATGATAGCAATGAAAAAATCAGAACTTATATGTTTGTTTTTTCACAATGTTCGACCGTTGAGGACGTACATTTTTTGCGTTGCGGACGTACTCTATGAAAATTTCAAAAAAGTGCAATATGCACGTCCGCAACAAGTTGCATTCAATATTTCTTAATAATAAACATGGATTCAGAAAGGGACAAAGTTTCAAATCAAAGGAGTTTATATCAAATTAAAATATTTGCAAAGTTAATTTGTTTCAAACAACAAGAAAAAGTAGAACAGGGTGGCTGAAAGTAGCATTTTTTGAATGTACGTCCGCAACATGCCATTTTTGACATTTTGTCCATATCTTTGTGAAACCCGATTCTAAAGCAAATTTAAATATCAATTCATTTGACTATATGCTATAACCTTTAATTTGAGACACAAATGGCGTTATATGAACGATGTTTAATTTTTGACGATTTTGAAAAATGGTTGACCTAATTACGGAATAGCCCAATTGTTATATGTTTTCAATATATTTCTTCCTCGGTATGCAAAATCATTTGCCTTTCGGGTTTATATTTTCTATTTTAAACGATTTTTAACAATATTTCCCAGACTAGGGTATCAACCTAGTGACTGTCTTCTTTAAATGTGTAATATCATCAAACTTTTGATTCCAAGGGTAGACATAAACAGATTTGGGGATTTCCCTTTCATGTTTAGGAGCTTTGAGAACAGAAAATTTAATATCACAGTGAACTTTCTACGTGAAGGTTATCATGTCAATCAACCAGCTGAACCCACATGATACTGTATAGATTGCATTATTATTCTGGCAGATGGGTGATTTATACTGTTTAACATACAAGACCTACTACATCTTGAGCGAAATGGGTATGCTGAATGCAGTTCTTGGTCTGTTGGTCACATGTGTTTTTGCAATTTCATGGAAAAAAGGTTTTTTTGCCAGTCTGGGAACAATTTAGCAATTCTATTTTTGTAGAAAGGTGAAGAAAGCTAGTTTTGTCCTTTATTGAATTTGCAAACGTTTGATGACCCTATGCCCTTGGATTATTTGTAGTTTTACCACTACATAGAGTATACTGTCAGATGGTATTTTCATCCCAAATACTTCTTTTAAGCCTACTGTTACGTAGTTCTAGATACAAACGTGTTCACAATTTCATGAAAACTA
This sequence comes from Ophiothrix spiculata, assembly GCA_000969725.1. Classification (NCBI taxonomy): domain Eukaryota; kingdom Metazoa; phylum Echinodermata; class Ophiuroidea; order Amphilepidida; family Ophiotrichidae; genus Ophiothrix; species Ophiothrix spiculata. The sequence continues at coordinate 40,641 of JXSR01S005323.1, read as the reverse complement.
GGTTTGTCAGAATTTTGTTTTTCAGTGACGAATCAGTAAAACGTTTTGTATAAGTAGCACTTTTGAATTAGTATTAACTGGCGATGTAAAGTGAGTGACATTTACCACTGGCGATGTATGCTATAGATAAACATCATGGTTTAATACAATTAACCCTCGTCCACCTAAGGCGGGGGGAGGGGTGGGGGGTCGTCGCAGATTGCCCCAAAATGGAAAATTAAGTGACCCCGGGCATCTAAGTAATTGTTTTTACATCCTTTGCGGTCATTTTGATGAAAAAAAACCACGGGGGTATCACCTTAGGTGGGGTTAGGGTAAGCCGTCAAAGTCCTTTGGTAGGGGGATGGCAACCACCTCCCCCCCCCCTCATATAAACATCGCCATTTTGAAAAAAATATCTGCATGCTAACAAGCTTAAACTTACAGAACATGTTAGAACTACCATTTCCTTTATTCATTAGCAAAAAAAAAAACGATGAACATTTCCGACCTAAATTGCTATATGACGTCATAATTACGTAACGCCTAGACCGATTTTCATGATTTTGGTATCAATAGAAAGAGGAGACCCTACCCTATAGTATGGTAGAAAACAACCACACTTTAAGCGCGTCAATTTCATTTTCACAGGGGTGGTAGTAACCACCATCTCAGGTGACGACGTAGTAGTAGCTTACGTGGACGAGGGTTAAATATTTGTTATCAGATTGAATCCAGAAGTATCTAACGTATATAGCTGCATCTTTTTTTTAAGCATCTAACGATCAATGACAAAATGACTTTTTTACGGATGGATATTCAAACCCAGGTTAAACGTGTTTGCTTGAAACAAGCTTCTAGTTATCCCAAAAGTCTATATATTGAATAGAGGTGGCCAACACACGAACGGTAAAAATTGAATTTCCAAGGGTGATTTTAAGGTTCAAAACAAATGTGAAACACTTTGAGTTTCCTTGATATGTTTTGTAGAGCCGGTGATCTGCCTTAACAATAAAAATAAAAAACACACACACAATTATTTAGGATATTTTGATAATTCGGGGTCAAAAACAGCAGAAAGTCACATTTTGCACTTAATGCTAATTGATGGAGACACACGGCTAAATAGAAATATGCAACCCCTTGTGTCAAATGATACATTAAAATAAAGATAATTACACTCTGAACACAATGCTGAAAGAGAAACTGAAAAAAAAAGCAAACGGTTTTTGAAATAGGGCCATTTTTCATTTTTTTCATGAAAAACTAAGTTCTTAGAAAAGTCATATGCGCATGCTCAAAGGGACCGTTCCATTGTGGCAATAGGGATTAAAAATATACCCATGTTCATCATTGTAAACTTAAAGTAAATGCATTTAACAAATATAATAAATACTACGTATGTTACGTTGTTTATAGTTCACACTTTATTAATAAATCAATTCCATTATCGTCTGAGCCTAGAGGTAATCATGATAATCCTTTTTTATGATACAAATACAAATCAAAACCCACAATTCAGTCAATTACCCCCTTCAGACTATACCGTGTTTACGAAAAATGTTTATACGTATTTTTCTATACTGAAATCGTGTTAATTTCGACAAAATATGATTATAACTTTTGTCCCATTTCTAGAAGCGACTGACATAGAAAGTTTCACTGTAAACGTGTTTCCTCAAACACTATAAGAGACATTTCAGATGCGAATGAAAGCCTGATCTGGGACATAACATTGATAAATTCAATTGAACCTTTGCGTATCGCCAGTGTCCGATTGACGTATAATCTTCCCCTGGTATAACTACAATCGATCCGGTACCATGGCTAATATTGGGTCTTGCGGAAAGGTTCAAAACATTCGGCTTTATAGAGGATGCTTTATCTATATGATTTGAAATTGACTGTTTTAGATTCCTTTTCAAAATATGGTCATTTTGATATGCAAATGATCTAAATTTGAAATTATTTCCTTTTTTTTAGACAGAAAAAAATAAATTTTCCAATTCTTTTAAGGTATTTGAATTAATTTTTTTTGAACATTTAAAATCTGTAGTAAGTCTTCTTTAAAATAGCATCCGATTTAATAACATTGTATATGCAATACTCTCTAAAAAACTTCGAAAATAAAGCGAGTTCTGTCCGAAATGAATTTATCCACGCTTTTGATTAGCGGTGAGATTTCGCCTAGTGTCGTTACACTGCAAAACCCTGGTCGCTTAGAAAATGAGGCCGCTTTATGGAATGTACTAATCAATAACAACAGGTAACGCTAGGCAATATCGATGCAGACGAATGGTAATCACTTTTATTAAAAGAGTGACACTTCCCATACTCTGTTATAAGTTCCCCGGGCGTAAGTCTGATTGAATAATGGGTCGCCACTGCTTTCGTATTTGTCAAAACATGAAGCTATGCGATTTAAAATTAATTGTTTTAATCATTTTTCTTTTTCCAATAATCGTGAAATTTTCAGGATTTCATATTTTTACCTATATAGTTTGAAAATATTAAAAATTATAAACAAATGTCTTTGGGCCGAAAATACACTGGACTGAAAAAGGTGTTTCGTTCAGGTGTAGTGTGGGAATACACTGACCGCCTCTATATTATATTGGGGTTGTCGTACAAACTCGTATAATCACAGCTCTGCTTTGACTTTTATTAGAAGTGCATGACAGACTAGACTTAAATACACGGTTGGTCATATAGTTGGAATAAAAATATTTTTAGAACTTTTTTATGTAAACGTCAATTTTTGATGAACATATCTAGAAACTTATGTTGCTTTTGGTCAGATTTGATAGGTAATCGTATTAGCTATGAAATGGAACTCCGAATGTAATCAATTTTCTCATGTACTGGTAAGGGGGCAGCAACAAAAATGGGTCAAAAACGTGATTTTTAGGTCAAATTTGATTTAACCCCGCCTTTGACCCCGTTACTTCTTAACTCAAGTTGAGTGGGCATATTGAATGTTTATCTGTAGTAGAGTGAGAATCAGATGATTGAATTTCTTGGTCACGCTTGATTGCGCCAAGAGAATGCTTGGAAGCAAAGTACAAAACGATCCTCCAACGGCCCTCAATTTACAAAAATACGGTTGTGGTGAACGAGGAATGGTTCCCAGCGGTATATGACATCTTAAAAGGTTTTGAAGGGACCATTCGACGTTCACCACAACCCTATTTTGTGAGAGTCCGTTTTGATTTCAGCCCCATAAGTTTCTTTTTTCTTGGAATCAAAAATATACAGTGTGTGCCAATAAAAACAGAAATAATTATTATCAAAAATGAAATAGAAAGAATTATTATCAATAATGAAATACTTTTAGCTGTGGTACTTCAGTCAGCATCAGCTCTAAAACAAACAAAAAGTCAATGAGTTTTCGTATTTTGACCCCTTATTGTAAAAAAAGGTATTTCTAAAAATGTGTGACTCAGAGGCAGTATTGAGTTGCAATTGTAACTTTTCGAAAAGGAAGAATAACACTTCGTATCAAAATAAACTTGAAAATTAAGGGTCACATAGCCACTGGGTCACATTACATTCAGAAGCGGAATTTAACATTCCGGTTTCGGGAAACATGAGAGTTTTGGATAGATAACAAAACAACTTGTTATTTCTTAAAATTGTAGAAGTGTTTCTGACTTTTTTTGCATGATTAAATACTTTCAATTCAATTCAACTTTCTTTTGGTATACAATTCAACTATTTTTTTTAAATCTGGAGATGAAGCTACTTTGCTTTAAATACCTTTATTGCAGCCTACTTTTGATGATATTGATCATGAAATCGGACCATGAAATCGGACCACTTCAAATATTAAGGGCTTCGCAGAATTTGTCATAAACTTAAGAACCAAAGTTCCAAATATTACCAAATAAAAAGCTGTTTAAAGATGAGATTATGTACAATAACACTGAATAGTTCTTATTATTACCTGTAGCCTAATTCTCTCAGAAATATCGTACACAATCTTTCGGGGTTTTTTTTGGCACACATTCATGATTGTATATAAATAGAACCCAAGTTGAAGGTCACGTTTCAGATAGAATTTGTACCCCAATTAACCGCAGTTTGTAAGGCATCGTTGGGTATATGATATAATAAAATAAAGGAAAGGAGAAATACGCATCGCATACTAGAACATTAACAAATCACAAACAGGCCAGGCCAGTCCGAACAGGGACTCGAACCCCGGACCTCTCGCTAGGATTTTTTCAAATAAAATGAAATCCTGGCCTGTTTGTGATTTGTCCTTTGTTTTTAATGTTCTAGTGTGCGATGCGTATTTCCCCTTTCCTTTATTTGTTTATGTATTAGAAATACGGTAGTATCAGTTCTGATCTCGTATGCTAGTGTGTATCGTTATAGCTTTATATCCTTGTACCCATGTTCAGTTCGTCTATCTCTCAACTTTAGATATGTATGATATAAACCATCTTTGAACGTTTGATGCAATTTGCATCGTTAGGTCTTAAGATACATTTCAGTATGTAAATCTTGCTTAAACTTTGCTTGTCCATGGCGGTTTATCTTGGGTCTTGTCTTTAAACCTGCTTTAATTGATTTGCAATGCATTTGACACCACACATGTTGCTCTGCAGGTTGTATTACACAAGTTCAGCTGATGAAAGTGATATAGGCTACCAAAATTTACTTAAATAATGTACCTACACATAACTTGGATTAAATGGAGCCCCAATTGCAATTTATTTTGACAGCAACACAATGGTGAAGTTTGAATGCTTGGCTTATAAAAGATGATGCCACCGTGCAAAAGCTCGCATAATTGTTTGTTTATTTGTTTTTAATTCGTTTAATGGCCTTAGTTAGCTACTCATATATAAGTCATTTTGAAGCAAGGTTTACATCTTGAATACGTCGATCCTGGGTTTCCACCCGAAAGTCAATCTTTACCGAAATTTTAGCCCAAACATAGTTTTGCCTATAAAACTAATAAGCATGATAAGCCGTGACATTAGCTCCTCCAATTCATATACTTAAAGGCGGGCAATTTGAATTTGTTGTTTGGGATGGGTGGTAGTGCAGATCATTTCACGCCTATTTGGGTGCATCGTTATGCTTTATCAGTGCATTGCGGGATTAAATTTCAGTAAAGATTGATTTCCGGTTGGGAAACCCAGAATCGACGTATTTTATCTTAAGACCGAATGATGCAAATTCCATTAAAAGTTCAGGAATGGCTTCATAACATTTCCCAAATTACGCCTTCGGAAATTAAAGTTGATTCAGGTACAATTTCCATCTTGAAAGTGACCTTGAAAGAGATGAGGCTATGATCACACAAGAATCATTATTTCACCTTTAAATTTGCATGTTTACATAGACAATAGCCGTGCAAACAACAGTGACAAAGTAGAATCAATACCACAGAGTGTTAATACTCTTTCATTCATTATGTGCCATGGTAGGTGCGCGATTTATATTAGGAGTGGGATATCCATTGTAAATCTGTGGTTTATATTGTTTTTTCAGTTTATATTCGACTTGTTAGCGTTGATCAACAAATGAGACCATCAAATGACCAGGTATGTCTTATGTATCATCTTATTGTCCCATCAACTCCTCTCAGTCTGAGTTTCAACCAAGGACTTTCTAACTGTACCCTAATAACTACCGCAAGCCCCAAGTCGCAGAACACAATGAGAGCCGGCCGGACACGAACAGTCGGTCGAAAAGTTCTCATGAAAATTACTATCGCTAGTATGAATTAAAGGACTTTAGATATGTTATCCGCATATAAAATATAGTTCTGTCAGGTTAATGGCAGTGATTAACTCATTTATAAAGGTAGGTATTCCGATCTGGTGACAAATTTAACATACACTTTTTCCATATTTGAATGATGATTGTAAAGTTTCATTCGTATACCTTTAGCCAAACTTATGCTAGAGGCAAAAATGTGTATGAGAGTGACCCATAGAAACATATTAAGGGCATTTAGCTTCAACAAAATATTCCGGTAATTCTGCATTTTTTGACCATATCTCCTTCAATGAAACAAAATTAAATGAAAGGGGTTAAGATAAAATATGCACTTTCATGTGGTATCGAAATCTCAAATTTCATTTTGTGAGTGAAAGTGATCGGAAAACACACCTTTAAACCTTTTCAGGAATGTTAATCAAGTAGAGCCGTTGAGTTTGCTGTGCAGTTGAGTTTCTCAGAAATGAAGGTCTGACGGACATGTTATGACATCATCATATGTTTGATAGGAACATCAAATGACATATTTATATCAGGAGACTATTTCATGTCATGTGATTTAGTTTGGGCAAATTGGGCCAATCAAATAATACTTAAATATGTGACCATCCATCATAAACCTCCAATAATGTCAGTATTTTTATTTTGAGCTACAGTTCAAAATGCATGTACATAAGTCATATTCTGGCAAAATTGATTTAGATTTGATATCAGCTTTCATTTTTAAATATCTGGAAAACTAAACATTTTTTTAACGTAGTCGAATGGAAATGTACATACTTTAGTATCGGAATTTTAACATACATTTATACTGTACTGTAAGCCTGTTTAAACCTCTCAGTATGTAATACATTTTGCAGTTTTAGGCTTCCTGGCATATCATTTATTGAAGAATGATAACGTGACTTCTTGGTGTCATATAAATTTGAAACAAATGTCTTTGTAAAGCTGAGGGTGTGTTCTTTTTGAATCTGGAATAAAACAAATTTGACTTGGAATTACTTTAATGGAGATTTGTGGGGATGGCCACATACACTCCGTTATCAAAAGTATTGCAACATCGCGTAAATCCTGGTGTTTGCGAGTATTACTCGTCCATAGTTAATATTTGATTTCCTATTTAGCTGAGCAATGTTACCAATGTGTATTGTTTTTAAAATATGCATTAAAACAGTCCCCTTAGCTTATTTTTGTCCATAGATAGTTTTTGTTGCTTTCAAAATGGCGACGTTATGAGAGATACTGAATGAAGACCTTAGGCATATTGTAGCCCTGAGACACGAAGAAATCCGTTTTTGTTTTACATGTTTTATGGCTGTGGGTTTTGTTTTTTTGCTGCCAAATAATTTCTGGAATTGGTAAACGTCATCAAGAAGTTATTAAGATTTCAACGCTACATAATTCAAAAACAAAATTATTCCAGACAATGGAACTTAGAAACAATTATGCTTGATGTCTTGACTTGCTGTTGTACAAAAAAAAAGGAAAATTCATGCATTAGTTTTCTAGAAGTGAGCGTTTGAAGCTCTACAGGAGTTTGGACACTTTTCCCAGTTTAGATAAGTTGTAAAAATTCCTTGGCAACGAAGAACGCCATCTTTGCAGACAAAATCATGATAATATTTGTTCAATTATAAGTGTTTTTGTTTTCAAGATTATTTTAACCTAAATCTGGTTCTTTTTCATATGTAAAAATCATTTAACAAATTATATTAAGTAATTGTTTAGGAATGTCATATTGCGGGCCCTTTGAAAGCACGATAAAGGGCTGGTATACCCTGGTAGAGTGGTTGTAGGAATATGGTAATTCAAAGCAAACATAACACCTCATTTGTCAATGGAGAAAAGAGTATCATGATTGACCAGTGTCTGCAAAGTGCAGGTATCATTGAAGCAATGGAAAGATTTATTTAACATTTCCTGGAGCCAGATGTCCTCATCGCACGAGTAGCCCATCTTAAAAATGTCAGAAAATATAAAGCTCATGGTATCAGATGGCAAAAGGAACTGCAAAAAAGAAGCATGTAAACGCCAAGGTAGAAGCCGTGTTAACATCCAGCTGAACCTTCATTAAGACTCCAAGGCATCATCAAGGAAAAGCCTTGCCCGCATACTTCCGCTGAAAATTACCACTGGATTTTTACGACCTCTCCAAACTGGGAAAAGTGTCCAAACTCCTGTTGAGCTTCAAATGCTCACTTCTAGAAAATTAATGATTGGATTTTCTTCATTTTTGCACCAAAGCAAGTTCGGCATAATTGTCACTAACTTTCATTGTCTGGAATAATTTGGTTTTTGAATTATGCGGCATTGAAATCTTGATAACTTCATTTTCGGACACACTGTAGTAATGCATATAAGTCGCGTATAAGCAGTCGTCCATGAAAGACTGCACATACGGAAAATCATCAATCATAAGTTGCACACATAAGCTCAATTCATACTCGGCCTCCAAACAAAATTTTTCCTACCAAACATTTGGTCGTGACGTAAAAATGACGAGTGACTCCAAACAAAAATAATTCAACACCGCGTTCAGACCAAACACAATTTCGCGCTAGATTGCACATGTTATTGAATTGCCATATACATTGGACCAAATGTTAGCTACCCGTTCATAGTTTAAGTTCGATGGAAAATATTTGGTGACGTCACGACCAAATGTTTGGTACTAGGAAAAATTTTGTTTGGAGGCCGAGTATGAATTGAGCTATAGACTGTTGCCATTTTACCCATTGGTCTTTTTGGTCGCTCGGTACTGCCCGGAAAGTGTGAAAACCTGCGTATATTATTTTTGGGCGGAGTATTAAGGATTGTAGACTCATATGTGAAGAATAACGAAAGAGAAACAATTGACCACGCTTGTACACGGGCAGCGAAGAGTTGGGATGGCCGAGGAACGTGACAGCGGCCCTAAATTGACGCCATATTGTTTTCATAAAGGAGTGTGGGTCTAATTAAGTTTAAATAATTAAAGAATAAGTGTTTTGAGTGTTAAATATCACAGCTATGACCATTGTAACCTTTCATTGATGATAAAAATTGGTGTATATCTCATGGTTTGAATTTCATTGGTATGTATTGAATCGAAAAACATGCGACAATTGACGGGAATATCAATAACATCAAATTTATCGCCATTCTCAGCAAACCAATGTTAAAATATTTTAGGAACACGTCAACAGTTTGTAAATTACCACTTATTATTCTTGAAAATGACGTCCCACTCGACTGCACACAGGTTTTAGATGACAGGATCTTCGAAAAAGGCGTTAGCAGTATCAATCTAAACGCACATGCGCATTACGCAAATCTGAAGTAAGATACGTGATATTACATAAACCGACGAATCTTGAATAACAAACATTTCAAGAGACAATTTCACAAAGATATTATTCTGATTAACATAACAATATTTTCATACCAACGTTTTGAAAACACTATTTAAGTTTTGCGCCAAAACAACAGTCGACGATGTTGCAATACATACGATTAATGTGTGTATGTTGTGTTGCAGTATTGTGTGAAATTTTGTTTGTTTGTTGTTATGTCTTTTAAGCTATACATCCAGAGATATTCGCTGACCTGAGAGACATTCACTCGCGATATGTGTTTTATTTATACGGTCAAATTGAGATGGAATGGTAATTACAATGCTTGGTTAAATCGATGTTATAACATCGAGTTATAATGACTCAACCAATATTTAAGCATCTTAAGCAAGAATTTCTTAATTTTAGAGAATTAAACTGAGCGATCTAAAATGCGAATGTCTTTTGACGCAAAGCCCTAAATATTGTTTAGAAACTTCAAACTTAGGGGCACTTTTGAAAAACTCATCTGGCGGCTGAGTCCCCAGAACCCACAGTTCTTGGTGGTTATCATAGTTGTAAGCGCTCCCTTTAAAACACATCTTGTGTTTCACACTTAAAGGTTCAAATAGACATCTTGACTCCTCAAGGTGTAATTGTGAAAAGGTTTAAAGACATCCAACCAGAAGATGGCTTTGTCGGCGTCGACTACACATTCCCGATAGCTCCAGCATTTGGTGAATGGACAGTGGTTGCTTCTTATGGATATGAGGTAAGACTCAAATAATGGTGCATTGAATCAT
>JXSR01S005323.1:20459-30765 GCA_000969725.1 Ophiothrix spiculata | reverse complement strand
ATTTATACGGTCAAATTGAGATGGAATGGTAATTACAATGCTTGGTTAAATCGATGTTATAACATCGAGTTATAATGACTCAACCAATATTTAAGCATCTTAAGCAAGAATTTCTTAATTTTAGAGAATAAAACTGAGCGATCTAAAATGCGAATGTCTTTTGACGCAAAGCCCTAAATATTGTTTAGAAACTTCAAACTTAGGGGCACTTTTGAAAAACTCATCTGGCGGCTGAGTCCCAAGAACCCACAGTTCTTGGTGGTTCATAGTTGTAAGCGCTCCCTTTAAAACACATCTTGTGTTTCACATTTAAAGGTTCAAATAGACATCTTGACTCCTCAAGGTGTAATAGTGAAAAGGTTTAAAGACATCCAACCAGAAGATGGCTTTGTCGGCGTCGACTACACATTCCCGATAGCTCCAGCATTTGGTGAATGGACAGTGGTTGCTTCTTATGGATATGAGGTAAGACTCAAATAATGGTGCATTGAATCATAGTCCAAAGATTTCACAACGATTTCATCGCACGACGTCTGTCGATACGCAGTCTTTAAACGCGCTGCGCATATTGCGCTATGACTCTTGAAGACTGCGTATCGGTAGACGTCGTGCGATGAAATCGTTGGACTATGAACACACCATTAGACTCGAATAAAAAGAAGTACGAGTAGATATGAAAGATATTAAAATATGTCATACAGCCTCCAGCTTTGTCGGCGTTGACTACACATTGCCAACAGCTCCAGCATTTTGAGAATGGAGAGTAGTTGCTTCTAATAGACCTTTTCAAACCGATCTTTTCCGAAGATACCCGAAAGCTTTCCGATCGTTTCCGGAAATCAACAGTACCTCAGTGCCTCATCTTTTGACAAAGTTCAACACTTCTACAGTATGTTTCCAAAACGACGAACGTTGCCGTTTTTATCACGAACTTTTGCGGTACTATCATTTTTTGTTTTCATTGTCGTCTGCCGACTGCAACTGCTGTGGCACGTGACCATGTTTTCCGAAGTTTTCAGATCGCTGTTTGAAAAGGTCTATACCTTCGAGGTAAGCTACCTAAAAAGAAGTATTTTTGAGATGAGATATATCCCAAAAATGTAATTCAACCCCTCACATCCAACCAGAAGAGAACATGATGCAAACAACATATTCCTGGCAGCTTCAGCATCTGAAGAATAAAAAGTGGCTGCTTCCTATGGGCATGAAGTGACACTTCTAGAAATATGCAATACAGTCAAAACACAGGCGATAAGTATGTGACAGGGAAGGGAGAAGGGAACAGGGCCAAACATCAAACTCAAATTTTGTAACACATTTTGTACCTGTAGACACAACGTAGATCAAAGGAGCCGACATCGTCAAAATGACTGACGATGTTGATTCTATAAGTCAATCAAATCTTTCTTTTCCCGCTGGGTTTCCTGACATCACAAAATCTTTTTAAAAAATCTGTGACAAAATACACAACGAAATATAATTTAAGCAAAAATAAAGTACATATCAGATGTTAAATCCTTCATTGGTTTGAAACTAATTTTTCTTTTTTTTACAGAAACAACACAATACATCAGTGCAATTTGTAGTCAAGGAGTATGGTGAGTATGAATAGACTTGATTTTAGTCCCTCGACCATATGGCGAATCTTATAATGGCCTTCCATTTATATAGTTCACATAGCATTGTCGACACATTTTAAAATCTGAGTAACATTTGTCATAATTAAAATCATCATTACATGTTACCCTTCATTTGAAACCCTTTATAATATTCTTTTTTCATTCAGTGCCATCGATATTAGATTTTGAGACGTTTCAAATTATCATTCTGTACTTTCATCCATGTGACTTTTTTCTCAGATCAGTATAGCTCATGCCACTTTTGAATCAAAGTTAAACTTTAGGGGGTCTATATAGGTATTGCATGTGCCCATTAAAAGAGGGGGTTTCTATCGACTTAAGCATCAGAAAAGCGCTTTCCTTTTGAAACACAAGTCAGTGATAAAAATGCTTGAAAAGAACTAACACAGCCAAAATTGAAATTGAAATCTGTTTCAAATTACAGCCCCTAAGTAAAAAAAGAACAACAAACAAACAAACACCCAAAACAAAACAAAAAACACGTGTTAAGAGACAAATTCCCTACTAAAATTTAGAAAAAAAACCCCCTCATTTACCCAAAGAATTTACCCATACAATTTGAAACACAGTTGCTGACTTTAGTCAAATATTATAAGTTATAAAAATGATTCACTTATGCAAAATGAATTTAAAAAAGCATTATCGAAATTGCTAATTTCTGTAATAATTAGCATTTAAGATGGAATCGCCAATTTACATCATAAATTCCAAAATAATTGAGTTTACATTAATTTGTTCATGTAAACCGAGTGAGTTTTGGCATTTTTTAAAACTTGTAAGTCTGCATTCTTTTTCAGTGCTACCAACATATTCAGTTGATATCAGTCTGGCTAAGAAATACATCATATCCTCTGATGTACAAATCACTACCCTTGTTAATGGAAGGTAAGCAATAGCAATACCGCATGAATGTGGACCCCGGCTGTGGACAGGCTTTCATGAAATTACTCTGCCATTTTACATGTTTTAAGTCATCATTTTCTAATCATATCTAAACACCCGATTGTGATAGTTGTCACCACTAAGATGTGTAATTCCGAGCTAAAATATACCAAATGGGACTCTGAGAAATTGCTAATCGTAATTTTCCAAACGTCAAAACATGATTGACCGATGCCGGCCATGGAATGACGTTGAACGTTTAGTGGATTAGGCCTTGGACTTTTCGGGTAACTTGCTACCCGGCTTATTTTTCGTACCGTATTGATAATTGGGCTTTTACAATGTTACAACGGGAAGTTTGATGGGTCTACTGCGACCATTGTGGTCGTGATTTATCATGTTTACTTCGATCAGATGATGATTTTATCATACATTTTGAACACGAACTTTTTTGTTTAAAATTCTTTGATTTTATTGTCGATCCAGTTCGGGTAATCGGTCGACAGATTTTCCGGGTAAGCTCATGACGGGAGGGTACCCGAGTTTTAGTCCCAGGCCTAACGTTTAGTAAGAATCATGTTTGTTTTATCTTTTATTTTACTGATGCGTATTTCATGTGGGAAAAGATACTGCGTTTTTTTTTCTGAATACTTAGTTAAATTAAAAACATATTTAATAAAAAAAGGGGCACCGTGTATATATATACAAGACAGATTGTTGAACTTTTATTGGGACACACTGTGGTAAAATGATGTTTTGTTGAACCAATTATTCTTGATATTTTGAATATGTCGCCATGAATGTGAATGAGTTGCAATTTTCGGCAATTTTGTAATTTGTTTGTTTTTCCAGTTTACTCGCTGTTCATGACAAAGTCATAGAACGCAAATCCTATATAAAAGCATAAGCCTGGTTAGTTCATATCGGTTCGGTGGAACTATACGAATACGGATCCCCACGCACATTTCGTATCCAAATTGTGATACCCGTATTAGAATAAGGATATGGAGAGGTGTCTGAATTCTGATACTCCTGTCGTGGCGCAGGAAACAAATGGATAGCGCAAGCTGGCAAGTACATGTATAACATCTTTCTTGCATTTATGATCAATGTATCTGTGGAAATGTCATTTTCATCTGTGCAATTCCAGCGGAACAGCTTCGAAACATGTCCTGATAGCTTCTTATCACAGAAGGCAAAAAAATTTGGCCAATACTTTAATAGAATTTAGATGACAAATGATGATAATGTTATTGACTTTTATACATACCGGTTTGGTGCGCGGCGAAGCTGAATATTCACTTCAGCTGATATCCCGTTTCAGCTGTTTCTAATCCAAATTCGGATACGGGTATCAGGATTGTGATACGGATTATCCGAATTCAGATACGTATCCGAATTGTGAGTTCCGCCGAACTGATATGGCCGCTCCCAATCCAACTTAGCAACCAATGGTGTACACAAGAAAATTTCCTAAATGAAAATGTCAACAAATCCCATTAAAGCTTGCTGTTGAAGTGGTTGTGATTCCCGGCCATTATTTCATCAATTTTGTGTTTTTTTGTGATTGAGGCTTTTACCTGTCAATATTTTTTTCTCAGATATGTGTTTGGTGAAAATGTTCACGGGTTTTACCGCATCAAATACAGCTTGCTGGATGAAGATGGCAACTTGGAACTGATCAAGGATGTTAATGACAACGATGCGGTATGTAAACACTGCGGTACAAAGGTAGAAAACAGTATGTGCATATCATATTATATACAAGTGACTTTTTTAACCTTGAAAGATTCAATCAAAAATGGTCAGAGCGGGGTGTGTTGTGCTCTTATTTCGCAAACGTCACTTTTTTACCATAGGAAGCAAATAACGTTCAATCTTGTTGTCGCATGAGAGTGTAAGTATTTTAAACATGTATTTGAGAATACTGTGTTATTACTTTAATACAATGTACTTTGTATAATTAAAAGCTCCACAATACTGTGTATACCTGCCAAAACGAGTTTCTAAAGGGGAATGTGAAATAGGCACCGTTTTGATATCCGTCTATCTGTTTGGATGGATGCCAGCCAATGTATGTATTCGTGTGTGTTAGCCTAGCCCCTGGTAGACTCGGCTGGTAGACCTTCTCAAATAGCGGCCCGAGACCGAGCATAAGCTAACGCAATAGAAAAGTATTTGTATCGAGAAATATTAACATTAAGGTTCCAGGTTAGCCCTTGTTAAGGGCTGTTCAATTGATGAGTATGGTCTGAGCCTCTTCGCGCTCGCCGCTAGGGCTCCTGTAGGTCACTGGGAGGGGAGATCAGAGGAACGATATAAGTTCTAGTTCTAGGTTCGAATTCCGGTCGGACCGACACCATGACGTCTCTTTGCATGTTTGTTGTAACTTTACTCTCTATAATTGCTCCTTTTGGTTCTGAAGTCACCTGTGGTCCCCTTTGCGAACAGTGGCGTGCGCAGGAATTTTTGACTGGTGGGGAAAGATACGAAGTTCCCTGACTAATGAGGCCCAAAAGGTACACCCAAAACATTTTGGCGAAGATTTTGAAAATTGAAAAGCAAAAATGATCCTCCTTAGGGCACTGCAAACAAAATTGCATTAACATTTTTTAGATTGTAAGAAAAATTATCTGCAAGAGGCTTTATACGCGCGCGTTGTCAGATTTTTGACCGAAGTATGCTTTACCCCTTCTTTTGTGTTTTTGTACTGGTTTTAGCTGAGCGAGCATGGACAAGGTTCAGATGATCTCACAATGGCGGAGATCCTCAATGGTCGAGATTTTGAAGACTTCGTCGGCAAGAGGCTTCACATTGAAGCGTTTGTTATTGAACACCCAACAGGTATGTCCTCGATTGTCTGGTAGAACCAAAATGTCTCAATATCTTGCTGAATTACAGACCAAATGGAAATGGTGCTGGTCAGCACAAAAGCTAAGTCAGTGCTTTGACATGATCAAGTCATTAAAGTTAAAATGAAAAGTAGATCTAACGGACAGGTATAAGGATCATGATATTAAAATACAGAAGGTTAATAGATTATAATTATATAATTAAAGACTTTTTTAATGCAAAACCGCAACATAAGCCAATTAAGCTGGTTTATGTAATTGTCTAGATGGGGTTCGCAATTTGATGCAAAAAGGAATAACAATAAATTAATTTGATTCTGATCAGTAGCTAAAGTCGATCGAGTTTTATAACTTTTAAAAACTCAATGGTTTGCTGTGTTCTAATTATTAGTTACCAACCGCTATTTGCAAAGAAAAATACCCACTTTCTAATGTTTGCCTGGAATTTTAACAAAAATTCAGGAAAAAGTTGAGATATCTAAAATATACTTGTCGTACATTTCAAAGATTTGGTAGTGGCTTAATGGAAATCTGAATTTTGATAGAGGTTCAAGAAAATTTTAGCTTAAAGAGGCGATTGAAGCATTATTTTGTTAAAAATCTGGTCATTTTAGGTCATCCAATAGAAAAGACCAGTGTCTGTCCATCTGTCTCTCTGACTATTTGTCAGTCTATGTGTGGAACATTTAGTTGCCATGTTTTCATTCAACTCTTATTCAGATATCATTAAACTGGATTAAGATAAGACTTGGTGAGAGGACGAGTATGTATGTTCTGCCTATATGAGAAAGTTCTGTTAGAAAATGTGCTAATTATGTACCTCATTTGCATAATTAGTGTATGCTATCTGAAACATTTAGTATACAACTTTTGGTAGAAAAGTTCTGAGGAGAATTTCACTGGAAAATATTTTAGTTAGGTACCTCATTAGCTTATAATTGATGAAAAAACCAAAAAGCCTTCAAAAATTTTGAATTATTTTTTTATTTAGGCAATGGTACATATATGAGTATTGATCATGAAGATCATATTATAAAAACAAGGACGTCTTCTTAATAATGTCTTCTATGCTCAAGAGTATACAAATTGAACATTTTTAATGCTTGTAAGATTTTCTGCTAGAACTTTTCTTGTGAACCTCCAAAACAGTTCGTAGAACATCAGATACCTAAAGGCCATGGGTTACTTGGCAGACCCACTCTGGCTTCTCATTATCACATAACTTTTCTGGGACCAAATTTCAGTAATTAAAATGTTTCATGTTTTATTTTGTTTTTAAACATACACTACATGAACAGGGAAAGTTGAGAGTAGCAATAACACAGTGCTGGAGTTTGTGGATAGTCCGTTTATTTTCAACTGGGATCAGACGCTCAAGTATTTCAAGACCAAGCTACCATTTCAAGTCAAGGTAAGATATACACAAACGACTAAAAATGATTACAATAATACGCAAAAGTACGTTTTTGTAATCAAATTATCTAATATTTTCAACAAATTCAAGTTTGTATTTATCAACCATTTATGTAACATGAATAAATTAGTGTTTCCTGAGATATGTAACCATCGTAACTGTAAAAGTGTTGAAATTCCTACACCCTACCAAACCCACAAATTATAATGCTCAATGCAAAGAAGACCGAATGCCTGATCCTCAATGAAACATCTGATCATCCTCCTGCCATCAACGAAGTAGACGACTTTAAATGTCTTGGGTCATGTGTACTTAACTGATAGCAAAAGAGTCTTCTTGACAAGAAAGGTACAAGCATGGATCGCCTGTATATGTCCTGGAAACAACATCCAACTAAGCATAAGATTTATGGTGATATACCTCCATCTCTTCAACCGTGGCACAGAGGAGAGCCCAGTTCGTTGGTCACTGTTTTCGAGCCAAGGACTAAATCATATCGGACCTTCTTCTTTGGAAACTACACTGAAATCATTATTTCGTCAAACGTGGTGAAAAAGTCGCCAAACAAGGGTTATAAATTAGTCATGCAAGTGAATTTCCCCTTATTCGTCGCTTGACGATATTCGCGGGCGCATGCCAAACGAAAACAAATGCAGGACAAACTATTTTTGTAACTGTACGAATTACAAAGGACGAGTTTGAAAGATTGACAAATGTACTTTTCGTTAATTGACAAATGCACATTGTCATGAGCTAAGGTCAAGACAAACTAATAAAGGCATGATAAGCTATGTTGACAAACTTCTTTGAGCACGACTAACCATACCTGAGAGCTGACGAATTTGCATGACGAACGAAATCGTATATAACGGGTTTCCGTACCTTCAAGAAGTGGCGTGGCGTTTTATTCTCGAGTCGATTGCACAGGAGGACAATTAGCGACAACACCTCTTTCGATTCGAACAGAATAACTCTTTAATTCCAGGTTAGGTTTGTTCCTAGCCTATCATCACATTCCGACCAGACCGCATTGAATTCGGAGTCGGACAGAAAACTACAGAACAACACTACTGGACTCAGAATTCCCGTACTCGTGCTTAAGCTTACTCATGTTTTATCATCAGATTCTGACCGGACTAGTCCATCTAGATGGACCTCACAAGCGAGCGCCGTGGGCGACGTTTTCGAGGTCCATCTGGATGGACTAGACAAGACAGCCATTGCAAAACCTGCAAGCAGAACATGAGTGTTTCGTCTTGTTGATTTCACATGGATTGAGCTATACCTAAATGGAACTTATTATTTGTCAAATGATGAAACAAAATTTTCAGTGTACCATCTCCAAACATAGGCTACAGACCTTTAACGTACCCTGATACCACATACTGGCTTGACCTTCAATGAGCTTGGAATTGCAATGTGTACTAAAGATTGCTGGCAAGGATGTGTGTCTTGGATCTCGACGGAAGTTGAAGGATGATGATGATGACCAAACCTACACGTAAAATCTCATGCATTACCTGATTAATTATTATTATGCCTAATTACAACACTACATAGGATTTTCTGATTTTAGATATACGGTGTTATCGAACGTCTAGTAAACACAAGAAATGTCGTGTTTTCAGCTAAATGTTGCTTGAATACTGCATTTTCTTCAAGGCAAAGTTTGCGTTAGGGGAGATGCATAGATTAATTTCCTCTTTAGATATTTTGTGGACACGATAGATAACCAATTTTGATATTGTGTCCTTTTTGATTAAACTTTTCATTAAATACACACTGTTTCCTTCACGCATGAATAGGACTCAATGTACATTTAATGTTAAAGCAGGAAAGCTCAACTTTCCTGGTTAAAGTGATTACATAACTATAATTCCTATATGTAAATAAACTTCAGAGTTCATGTTAAACACATTTTTGTACATTATGCTTTTTGCGCGGGGAATTCAAAGTGATAGCATGAATCATGAATTAGTTTATCGCATAGATTAAAGAAAGTTTACCGGTACTCTGGAAAACTTAACCCGATTATGACATTACTTCTCATAAATACATTACTAGTCAAGCAAATTGAAATAACCATATACATATAAAACTTCAGTGGTCATATGTTGCAGATATTGAGTGAGTATTCATTTTTGTTCATACTATTATTTTCAAAATTAAAAACCCCGTGATATTTCAAATTATCAGAAATAAAAAGTTTCTTGAAAGGATATAAATTTTCATTGTAAGCCTGAGACTTTTTAATTATAATTTAATTGATTTGAATCAAATACACAGTGTGTCCCAGAATGAAGTCATCAAACTTTCAATAATTCAAAAACTAGACAATGAAAGTTAGTGACAATCATAATGTCTTCACTTGCGTTGGTGCAAAAATGAAGAAAATCCATTTTTACTTTTCTAGAAGTGAGCGTTTGAAGCTCCAGAGCAATTTGGACACCGTGAGAGGTCGTAAAAATCAAGTGATAATTCGCAGCGGAAGTATGTCATCTTAACCAACATTTCTGTTTTGGTTCGCATGTTGCTTCTCCCGTGATGATACCTTGGAGTCTTAGTAAAGGTTCAGCTGAATGTTAACTCGGCCGTTTTACCTTGGCGTCCAAACACTTTTTTTTTTGCAGTTCCCTCTGTTATCTGATACCATAAGCTTATTCCAAAGTTCAGCTTATGTGAGCTCTCATGGCAAAATATTTCATTCAGTGTTTTTCAAGGACGTCTCAATTCTACCAATAAATGCAATACTGCACTTTAATGCTTTCATTAGCTTGCAATGACGGGCAAAATCATTCGACCTCATACAATTAACGCTAGATGCATGAAGATCCGCCGCTAGACAAAATAATTTCTTCCCAAGCCCATATGAAAATCCTGTGTAGCACATACAGACAAAAATAATAATTAAAAAATATTGTGGCTGCCTTTTATTTATGAGGTATTCACTTTACCACGCATTTATAACAGTACTTTAAAAGTACTCTAAACTACAGAATATACTGTACATGAACAACAACAAAAATAAACAAAAGAATGATAAGGTCCATTAACAAGTCCATTCACAAACAGCCAATTGAGCTTGAGTAATTACCACAAGGATGGAATAGTGATAAAAACAAACAGGGTGAGTCAAAAGACACTATAAAGTAAATGCACAAAACTTATTATTGAGTCCATAAGGTTGCATGGTGCCAAGATTAAAAATGATGCGATGTTCAGCGTCCAATCTGTCTTTGTTGGAACCACGGGCTTGAATGAGACCCGAAACTTTGAAGTTACCGATGTTGCACGAAGATGGAGGGTTGAAATGACGAGCAACCGGAAACCCAGCAAAGTTCTTGTTAATTGAGCGAAGGTGTTCTGTTACACGATCAGCAAGCCGACGACAAGTCTCCCCAATGTATAATATGTGACAGTTGGTGCAATGAATGGCATAAACCACATTTCTTGAAATACAAGTGAAATGGTTTGTGATGTCAAATGTTCCCTGAGGTCCAACGATGTGCGTACAACTA
>JXSR01S005321.1:30323-42085 GCA_000969725.1 Ophiothrix spiculata | reverse complement strand
CAACTTAGTCCGATTACAAAGGTGGAAGGCGGAGGCATCGTGATCGACACTCTGTGTCGAGAACCGCGCGGCCCGAGAACCGCGTATTCTAGTTTAAATTCAGTTTTAAATGCAGGAGGAAGACCGGAGTACCCGGAAAAAAACCTGCGGAAGCGAGCATGGACTGAAAGCCACATGCACATAAAGCGCCGGGTGCAGGCATGCTGGGAAAAAGTGGGGAATCTGGTAATATCATTCCCGGGAAACTTTGGTGTTTGAAGGGAAATTTTGGATACTAAAATAAAGAAATACATAAGAAATTTTGGAGGGAAAGTTTTTTAAATTGGCATCATATTCCCGGGAAATTTAGCATTTTTTGCAAACTTCGGTGCAGGACTCGAACCCGGGACCTCCTTGGTGCAAGGCGAGGGAACTACTGCTGCGCCAACCCGCTCCCCCTATGTCTGAAAGTTGCTTTCAATTTATCAGTTTTAATAAAAATGTGTATGAATTAACTGGTACTGATTGTGTTTTATGTCTGAAATTGAAAGATTACAGATTTATCAGACATTTCTAGTCTGGACAAGTGAGTTGTACTCAAGGAATGTGATTTGCTAGTATTTTGCAAAGGCAACAGTAGCGTTTAGTGCCCTCAGACATGTCCTTAATTCTTTTTGCTAATAAACATTTTAGGCAGTATTCCTCATCCTTGTCGCAAATGTTCAATTGCCTTAAAAATGAATTTCAGACCATGCTGATTGGTATTAAACTCCACTGATCCATTATGTTTGGTACTTTCAGTTTAAGAATACTACAGGTAGGCTTGTTTGTCATGTTGAATGGAAGAAAGTTATACTTGTAATAGCTGCCATATGTTATATTTATGCTCTATGGTGTCCACAAAATGCAAAAGCCTAAGTCTGTGGCTTAAGGAGCATTTCAAGAGCCACTGACCTAAGACAGGAAACTGCATAGTGATGAATGCAGAGTAATGGAAAATGGCAGCTCTTGCACTTCCTTCTTTCTTGCATTACATGATGGTTTATGACTATTGTCTTGCTTTATCATGTGCAGTTAGAGCAAGTCAGCCACACACAACTTTATTTTATGCGGCAGTAGAGCTCATTTGCAGAATTGTAATTGCCCCATTACATCTTCATGAAATAGTACATGTAACAACTGTTTATGATGTGTCATTGTAACCAAAAAGTGCAAAATGTTATCAATATGCCAGCTTTAATCATTTTTTTCAAAATTTTCTTCTGTGTGATAAGTTTAACATCATCACAACAGATCAAAACCCAGTTTTAAACCCCTTGTTTAAGACAATACTTTCATGTTTGTGAATGTCTACAGGGTGTTGTCCGACATGATCCAACCAAAGCTAGTTTTAAAAGGATAAAGTCTTCTGGACAGAAGCAGAAGGGTGTGAACAAGAAAGCAGAAACTCGCTACCAGGTTCTCAGCTCTAATGATGAACTCAAGTGTGCATTGGTGGAGCTTCAAGTACATTCATGTAAGTTACATTATTAGCTTGAATTTAAGCATTGTTATACGTTATAATGTCTTCATGGTGCAGTTAGGTTTATTCACAAACCATTTTACTTCTTCTAGGTGCCAACTATATAGCTATCCTAAAGGTAATAATACCCAGGATTTATAGTGCACATTTTCCAGAGGATGCAAAGCCCTGTAGCCCTGTAAGCCCTTATTATTACGCCATTATCAGAAAATCATCACAACCAATTCACCTTAAAAGTAGATTACCTGCACCACAGACCAAATTGGCGCAAACCAACCAGCACTTAGAGTACGTTATTCCACAATGCACTTGGATCGACGAAGCAACCAAGAATCCAAGATTAAAAATATTGTTAAAGGGTATAACCTTTGGGTAATAGGGGGCTCGAACCTGGGAGGTACTCAGTCAAAATCCTGCACTCTCCCACTGGATCACATGAGCTCTCATATCAAATTAATATTGTCATTTTTTCACATATCAGTGTTGGCAAAGGAATCATGGTTGAAATTTAAAAGACTTCTATTGTTATATTATTCAAAAGCTCATTACTGTCACCTTGACAATGAAGGGTTAGGAATGCAAACAAGAAGTTGTTGGCTGCTGTGACTTGCCAACATGTTCTGTCTATCATCTCCTTATTTCCTTGGGCAAGAAACTTTACTTGCTCTGTGGTTCGGAAGTCACATTAAGTCATCTGTCCCCTGTACAAGTAGACTTCTTCATGGGGTATGCATGTCAGGCTAGTACAGTGTATATTGATTGATTGATTGATTGATTGATTGATAAGTTCTGTCCTCACCCTCACATCTTGTTATTTATATTCTTTCATTTATTCTTTCTTTTTATATTCTATTCACTTCCCATACTCACTATATAATGTTGGCTATACAACTTTGCTATAAATCTTTTCAGTTACCAAGAATCAACTGCAAGCTCACATGACTCATCGACTTCATCCAATACTTGGTGATCATCTTTACTCCAGTAGGGTGAAACATGTATTGGGTACACCGGTGCATTTAGACCCACATGAAGTATTGCCTGCAACACAGGTAGGTTTTCCACAAATTTTAGATGATGGTTCTTTAATGTATTGTTTGGTATGCAAGTAATTCGAGTAAATTTGTCATACCAGAAATTAAGGTAATTATACAGAAAATGTAAATGTTAAAGCAAGTTAGCTGCTGAGATCATAATTATGCAGTGAAGATTTCTGAAAAGCAGTTCTCATCAATGATGTTTGGGACAAAGGTTTTGTAACCTGAATCTTATCTATTATAATTTTATTAATTTGGCAAGGCAAAAACATACATGCTTATGTATAATGGTAAAGTCTAAAACCTGAAATACACAGGGCAAGTTGATTTATTTTTTATAACATTCATCAAAAAGCTAGGTTAATCCCAATAGTGCATACACTGAATATGCATTAAATTCAAGGGATGCCTGCATAATGTAATAGATAAAATATTGGAAAGAATTTTAGATAATAGATGCAGGAGGAAACCAAAGTGCTCGGGGAAAACCTGTGAGGACGAGTATGGATCGACAACCAAATTCACATACAACCTAGGTCCAATGGGGAATCGAACCTGGGCTGAAGTGGTGACAGGAGAGGGCAGAAACATCTTGCCAACCCGTCTCTATATTGATGAAACTGCTCAAGCATTTGGTTCAATAGCTCAAATTCATCGACCATTGTAGCTAGGAATCTTATTATGGTAGATTTTAGATATCAATCATTATTTAAAAGTATCTGAAAGGGCGTTTTGAATTTTCTTTACTTCAGGATGTCGGCCCTGTGCTGAAACGAGCATTGCTGATCCGCAGTGGTCTCTTACACATGTTACCTTTGCATCTCCATTGTCATGAACTCATTCTACCAAAGTGGAAGAACAAAACAGATGTCTGTTTCAGAGTCCCTTTGCCAGACTATTTCTGGAAAACATTACAGTTACTAAACTTATCACCACCACTTTTAGAGGAGTCATTTAAAGATAAATAGTGTTTAAACATTAACATGCTGAACCATTTTTGTTTTTGAACAATTTGCAATTTTTTGTGAGAGCTTTACAAAAGGATGTGGCAAAATCTTGAAATTGAACAAATATAATCAGGTGACTTTTTATCTTGACATTAACTTTTTTGTTAATAGACAAGAGTCAATATTTCATATCCATTAACAGTATTCAGGAACTACTTGGTGTTACATTTTGCCAAAACAAACCATTTTTAGCTGTTTCAATTCTTATCATTTACTCTACAATCAGCTAAAAGCTACAAAATATATTAATTCTTTATTGACATAAATGTCCGAAAAGACTAAAATAATAAAATAACAAATTTGGGAAATGAACAAAAAAATCAATCTTATTCACATTCCTATTGTGAAGATGAAATTTTATGCATTGTACATATTAAAGCAATATCCCTCTAAAGCTGCCTGACTGACTTCTGTTATACTACTGGTGTAAAGTGATATAAAATGGGGAAGTGAGGTAGCGTACCTATACTTCAATCACTTTACACCAATGAGTCCCAAGTTTGAATGATTTCAAGCCATATTAGCATCTGATCAATCTTCATCAGGACCTCTTATTGGATCTGCTCAGGAAACAGATACATGCTTGAGGTAAGTGAATTGATTGTGACTATCTACATACAGTAAATGATAAGCTGTATTATATACTGTATTAATAAATGTAAGTGTGTTGATACAGGGGTTGCCTTTACACTTTTAAATCCACAGGACAGAAGGACTAGTAAGTCTCAAATCCACAGGTCCTTCACTACATTTACAGGTCCCTCAGAAGGATTTTTAATTCCAAAATCTGTGACAGTCTAAAAAACGATCGGACTGGAAAGTCTATTTGCTAGTTTTAAAAGACTATTTACAGGTTTTAAAAGACTATTTACAGGTTAACTGCGTACTTTATAGCTGCGTCACTTTCGCGCACAGGTTTACGCGCGCAACAAACTTATACACGCAAGCCAATACGCGCATTAACCTATTGCTTGCATTCATGGTTAAATTAGGCCATTGGGCAAGAAAAAAATACTTTTTTATTTTGAAAATTTATTAATACAGTATATAAAACAAATATATACTGACATTTTTCAGATCTCTGGATTAAAACTATGGTCCTTCAGTGACTAAAATTTAGCTATTTTAGTGACTTCAGGCCCACAGTTTTAACCAGAGATCTTCAAGTCAGTATATATTTGTATATTATTTACAATATAAATGGAATATCACTGTCTGAAAAGGTAATTTGTATTAATTCAATCAGCAGAATTTGCCATTGAATAGCAGTAGTCCTTGTTGCAACATAACAATTTCAAATATAACTTCCAGCATTTGAGTTACTTCAAATTATTTTACTACTACTGTATGGAGAAAACGCATCTTTGCATCAATATTATTATCATTTTTATGTGTGCCTGTACGTGTCCTTGTCTTGTAATTACTCTAACTCACTTCAAATGAATATATATGGATTATTTTGATGTAAAAATCATTTTACATCAGATAGTTTATTCACAAATCCAATTAATGCTATGGTCACAAAGGACCATCGGTTTCAGGTAATCCGGAAGTGAGCCGTAACATCAGTATGACACTGGTGAATGCTTGGGAGGCCCGGTTTCTATTGGACCATAAATGAAGACATCGTATACAAGCCGCAAGGTTTTAATCAGAATTAAATACATTCTTGCGGCATGCTTCCGGCATCTCTATGGCTCACTGACACCGCCCGGTCTCCACACAGACAATCACCAGATGGTGTCCGGCCGATATCCACTGAATACTTCCCGTCATGACGCCGAAAATACATCGTAACCTCACTACAATGTTCTTGGACTAGGGTATAAAACAAACTCATCACTCATTCTGTGACCTGGGCTTATTTGTTATGTCTTCCAATGCTGACCAAAATATTTGAATTTTTTAGTAATGATCCATCTTATTAAAATGGGATTTCATTCATATATTTTTGCAACTTTATTTAAATATTTCAAAAACTTGACACATTTTTTTTCTTTGGCCCAGTGAACTGTTGGATATTTATATGTGACCGTCCATCCCAAACCAGCCGTAAATGTAGCCACTTGTCATTTTCACTTTATAAAATATTTACAAAGACCATGTTCTAAGGATTGAAATGACACCTCAATGAACTTCACTCGATTTCCTCAAAACGTAAGTCTCCTGCATTTTCAGCTCATACGGGCTGGACAGCCACCTATCATCAGGCATGACATTGTTCAGCTTTTTCTCTGATTTCAGAGTTTTTGATGTTAGCAATTTGCTCATTTCAGAGTTTTTGATGTTCAAAATTCCAAAATTTTCTTTATTTTCAGCCTGTTTTGAGGTGTTTTTCACAATATTACATACTATTCCAGATTTTTTGGACTTTTTCATGAAAGTGCACTCATACATAGTTCTTGCTAGCTCAAGTGGTTAATAAAAAACACAAGCTGTATTGATTGTTCCGTGTTCGATTCTAACTGGTGCTGAGTATGAAAAAACTGCATATCTATGAGGGAGTGAATTGCTCGAGCAAGGGTTGTGCTACATTTGGCCCCCAGGGAGTGCAGTTAGTGATTTGTACCCAATGAGTCGAACAAAAGAAATTGTTCTGTAATAAAATGTCAGGGAGACATAAATTAGCTGCATTGTTAATCATTAATAAACTGCAAGCTGATATAGAAATATTTTGTGAAGTAAGAAATGCCTTTCTGATCTCAATTGAAACTTACGGTCATTGAATATGGTGAGATACCGTCTCCCATTTGTGAGAGGTTGCCCTATGTAGCTAGTCACTGAATTGAGTATTATGTGCAATTTGAGTGCAAAATATACTAATTAAGTGCCTAATTTGCATAATTCATGTATTATTTTGTCTGCAGCATATCTCTTGAACCATAAGGGCTAAGGTAATTAAAGATGTGTGACCTGTAGGGTCTTGAGTTGAACTTGCACTGTGAAATTTGTGGCGTTGTTGTTGTCAAGGTCATTCATGTTCAAAATGTTTTTTCCAAGGTCAAATACCAAAAACGTCCATTAAATAGACAAAAATAAAGGTCATTTCAAAGTTACTGCAATGTTATTTGTCAAGGTCATTCAAGGTCAAAATGTTTTTTCAATGTCAAATACCAAAATGTTCAAAAAGTCGACCAGAGTTTAGTCGAAGTCATTTTAATGTAATGGCAAAAACTCCGGGAAAAACTCTTTAACCATTACTCCACCATGGACCAAACTTGCAGCATAAATAGCCATTGTCCCAGGGATAAGGTCAAGGTTGTCGTCGTCAAAAGGTTATTTGAGGTCAAATTTCTAAAAGGTTGTTGTGAGGCCATTCAAGGTCATCTGAGATCATTTTAAGGTCACCATGATAACTATATACCCTTGATTGTATGATGCATCATACATAGGCCTTGAAAAGCCTTTGACCCAGGGTGCTTGGTACTTCCTGGTGGGTTTAGGTCAAGGTCATGAGGTCATTTGAGATCAGATTCAAAAATGGTCAAAAATTTGAACCAAGGTATGTGATTCAGTAGGCAGTAGTTACAGTAGGCAACACTACCTAGTCAGAGAACCATCTTGTGTAGATTATTATTTTCATTTCCATTTTGCTCTTTGAAATTACTAATTTACTTTCTTCAATTTAGTTGGTAACATTTTCCCTTCAAAACACACGTGCTGTGACACTTCAATCTGAAAGTATGCCCTCTTTGTCAGTAATAGTCATTTGAAATTGAAAATGACATCAAAGTCACACAGCATGACATTTGTTTGTAAACAGGGAAGTTAATCAATTATTGTGAGCAATGATATGAAAAGTTATGCAAGGAAATAAATGCTTACTATATATTGATATCATACTTCGATTCAGTTTAACTTTACTTTATAATCAAGTCAAAATAATGGCATCTGCAAACCTTAGATGGATCACATCGATGGATTCACTCCATAGCAACAGATAATAATCAAATGGGCTTATGGACATTTATGGCAACAGCACAGATTTGACTTGCATCCATGTAACCAATTCTGAAAAATTGTGCAAGATGTTGACCCAGGTGAGAATGATTTGTAACTTTAATTAAAAAGGGGTTTTCTCAGAGATGCAAAATCTCTATTGATTTTCTTAAAAAATTAGTATTTGGTAGACTTATTTGTTCTGATAACGAATCTAAAATAAAATATGTAGGTCACTGTGCTCGTTTTTGAGATACAGGCATTTCAAAAAGTACATATTTTTCACAAAAAATCGACCCGCTTTACCACACAAAGTATAGGGAAAACTCAAAAAAGTTGATTATATGCTTGTAAAATAGTAAATGCTCCATTGATTTTTTAAATTTTTACATGTTAAAGCATTTTTTGCATACTTTAAAATACTGCAATAAAAATTAGGGTCACCGTGTAAGTTTTCAAGCAAAATGACAAAAACAGAAATTTTTCAATAAATTTGATTACTTTGATGGCACATCTGCATAATTTCCTGCATATATATATTACGCGGCGATGCGGCACATGAAACAAACATGTTAGTAAAGTGTGCGTTCAGTGTTCATTGAAAATTGCGTACGCAAAAAGTGTGCCAACAATTTTTTGAATTTTTCTGTTTGTAAAAAAAAAATCGTTATCCCACAGTTGTAAGCAAGTGCATCTCTGAGAAAACCCCTTAAAACTGTAGCAATTAATATCCATTTTAAACAAGTATGAAAACACAAGTGGTAATTATAATATTTCAATTATGAATTTTAAGTATCCAAAATGTGGAAATATCAACTCTGCTTATATTTTATAATGACAAAACTCAAGAGGACTTGAATCATTCTATCATTGCAGTCAATATGATATTTTTTTAATTACCAAGTTAAGGTAAATCTATAAAACAAAGCTGTCAAAACAAAAGGTGTATATCCAATAAAAACAGACCACATGGACTGCTTTCATGCAATACCAAAATATCAATATTTCACTTATACTACCTAAATGATTATGTTTAATTAATGTGAATGTGACCTTGAAATTAAAAAAAAAAAATTATTTTCACTTGTTACAGCTTTGCTCGTTTCCACATTGCTGTCTTTAAGGCTAGTGTAAACCCATCTCAGTTTTGGTATACAGGTGTTTCATAAATAGCTCTGCTTCTGTTTTGCAAAAATTGTCATACCAAAGTTCATTCTTCACCTAGAATTTTATTCTTCACCTAGAATTTCTTAGGAACTCCAAGTAAACTTTTGTAATCTTGGACTAAAAATAAATTTCCAGGACACGTTTTTAATTTTTTTGGAAGTTCGTCATATTTTTAAACTGTAAAATAAGTCCACAAATTAAGGTTGTTGGTTCAATTAATTTTCTGACCTTAGTGGAAATATAAGTTCATTAGGAAACTCTTGGCATTTGGATGAAATCAAAATAGTATGGGCGATCACAATTTTACCTTTGTAAAATTTCACTTGAAGGCTTTTCAGGATATTTTTTTATTGCAATTGATTTTGGTGATTTTTGTTTTGAATCACACATTTTGGATACCCCTCCCCACAATACCTACACATTCTTGTGCCTATCAAAATCTTTAAATGTTTCAAAACATGTATACATACATGTAATTCAGATAAACAATTAAAGAGTTAAAAGTAAAACAATTACTGAAAGTCTTTAGTTTATGCTGGCCTTAAGAGTAAAATTATGTTTATTAATGAATCTACTGAAGCATTGAATAATTATGGGGAGCCTAGATAGAAAAATCATTAAAACATGAAAGTATGGTTGGTTACCTTGGCTACTGTGTATGCTTGATAATCAATTTATTTATCATGTTGTATACACATGTTTAGTATTATTTTTATTTAATTATTGATTATAACAACATTGTTTTTACCTCACAGATTCACTATGATTGGAATATTGCAGAGGCTACCCTAGATGTACTATTTTTGAACGTGGCGCTTATTAGCAACACACAGCCAGTATGAATTACGGCCGCACTTTCGTGAACTTTATATGGAAAGCGGAAATACATCTAAGTCTGCGCAATGCATCTACTTTGCACAGGGCGTTTCCCTCTGCCACCGTGGCCATCTTGAATTCACTGTTCAATTTTACCGTCCAATGGTAGGTACAAAAATATGTATTGTTTTACAGAAATGATAATTAGTGATATGTTTATCAGATAAACAATAGATTTAGGTTCCTGACAGGCATAGAAATATATAGGATTTAGGATCTTATATGTAAGTATGATGTGTAAATATGTGAGAACTGAATTCCCACACCAAGTGAAGTAGCTTGTGTAATAGATGCAGCTGAAACAGACTTCGAAATGTATCTCTTCTTTGACTTCTGGTTTCTCTTGCAGCTACAATGAAGGGATAAACATAGAATGTCAATACAAAATTTGATCGTGGCAAAATGCTATTTGGCCGACGTGCGAGTCAATCTCGACGGTGCGTTACTCATGCTTGTTACAAGCGTTTTTGAGTCGCGGAAAGGTTTTGCGGGAAACACAGCTTGTGTTGAAGATGGCGCCGCTCGGCAGAGAAACTGGCAAATCAAAAATGTTGAAAGAATCGAAAATAATCTAATTAAAAACATCAACAACTTTGCATCTGATGCATTGGCATATTTTTATCACGCTCGGGTGGCTAAAGCCACCCTGGCGCGATAAAAATATGCAGACGCATGAATGCATTGTTGTTAATTGGCGATGAACAACTCTGTAGCGTGTTTGAATACCTAATTGCCACTAGAGCTTTATAGTTTATGTCCACACCTTTTAAGGTTTTTAACTTGAAGTGATTTTACTGCACAACTATTGCAAATTTTGAAACATCTCTGTGCCAGTGTCCCAATTTTACCAAAAATTGTATGGCTAATTTAACAAGAAAACTCACTTTTTTGCATCATATTTAGAGAATAAAAGATGGTTTTTCTTAATTGACCCTAAAGCCTTAGAACTTAATGTTACGAAGGATCGAAGGGTAATCACGTTAGCGATGGGTTCGGGTTACGATGACGGTGTTAATGGTGCATTTAAATGTTGGTGAAATCGGCACCGGGTCTTTTACTAAATCATAACTGTTTAATTAAAAACTGTAGTTGGCAGTGCCATTTTTAGCCCACCTTTTATATGAAAACACCCTTTATACTATGAAGTCAAAACCCACCCTACATGTAGGCCATTCTCATTTGATTGCACCATCACTATGTGTATGAATTTGGAAGTCATGACTATGGGTCAAAACATAGTCAGCCTCCAAACAAAATGTTTGCAAATAAACATTTGGTCGTGACGTCACCTATTTGCCATCAAATTTAAAGTAAAAATGGTAACAAACATTTGAGGCAATGTATATGGCAATTCAACAATTTTCAATCTAACACAAAATTTATTTAGTCTCAACTGGGTGTTGAAGCTATTTTATATGGAGTCAATCATCATTTTGACCCTTTGTGATCCTGAGGGCATATTGCAATATTTTTGTATATAAAAATAGGGAATGTTTGATACTATTTTGATTGATTTCATTGTGGGTGCATTATGGCAAACACACTTTCTATGGCTATGCAGCGATAACTTGCATTTGATTGAGTTTACTAGTCTTTGATAAGAACCCACTCTTTTTATTTCTGAACCACCCTTTTTACAAACCCTAGCCATGGAGTCAAGAAATTCAGCATTTTGTAAACCCAGCCTTTCTAAAGGATAGGTTACCAACTATGGCTGATGTAAATTTCTGTTCAGCAAGTCCAAGAAAATGTCCCAGTTTGTTGCCTCAATATGTTTGATTCAAATAATAAGCAACAATGGGGCAAACTACACGAGAGCTTGGAATGTACATCCATGTACATCGATGTACATTCCAGGAGTTGAGATTGTGTCTAAACGATGACGCGTCAACCAGATATGGATTCACGCTGCGTATTCAACTGCGGGTATGTATTTGCGCCTATGCGTTATACCTACGCGTACTACCAAGTCACTTGCAACCCGCACACACACGCAGTGTGTGAGGCGTGACGAACATATCGAGTTGAATGTACATGGATGTACATTCCAGGAATCTACATGGATGTACATTCCCAGTTCTCGTGTAGTTTGCCGCAATGTTTTGGTCATTCCCATGTGTGGCACTGACTTTGGTCTCATATGGAATATACAACCAATCTCAAAACTTTTTTGACAAAATCTAATCAAAGATATAAAAGTTTTATAGGCTTAACCCTAAAAGAGCCGGGGGGGGG
>JXSR01S005321.1:0-13776 GCA_000969725.1 Ophiothrix spiculata | reverse complement strand
TATACATTTAATATATTTGTATTTTTAGGGTTGTTCCCTGGTGTTGAGTACCTACTGCGTTGTGGTGCCCGGTTGTTTAAATATGAAACGCCACAGCATCAGCCTGGTAAGTGATAACGGAGCAGTCTAACACGGGAGTGCAAATCCAGATGAATGCTCATCCCTGTAAGCCACTTTGCAGTAGATTGTGCCATCAGATCTGGATCTGCTATACAGACCTCTGTCGAGATCCGGATCTCAGATCTGGATCTTGGAGGGAGATGTGCAAGCATCTGGATCTGCATTCCATTTAGATTGCCCCAATATTCCAAATCAAATTAACAGTGACATGACTTTTGCTGTAATGCAATGAATGTTATTATGGTAACATTAACCCTAAAGCTCCTAAGGATTACAAAAAGCTACAAGAGCAAATCACCAAAATCGCCTAAGTCCGAATACGTCATAGACCAGGGTCCCATATGGGCACGAAATCGCTGCCTAGGCAGCGCCCCTCGGGTGGCTTGGTATAGGTGGACACAGGATTGGGATGCGAGAGGTCCCTGGTTTGAGCCTCGGTGGAAACCACCAATTTTTGAAACCCTTATTTCCGAGGAGATAGGCTGAGAATGAAAAATGGTAGGCAAGAGGTTAGGGTTAGGTATAAATGTTGTGACATTAATATCAAGGAAATTAAGAACCACAAAGCAAGGCAATACTTTCCCTGCAAAATTCTTTGAATGGAATAGGTAGTTTAACTGTACCCTTCTGTGTTCTATAATACAGAACAATAATTGCTCTTTGGACATTTAAACCTTAACTGTTTTACTCTTCTCTTTTGTCAATTTTAATTACTCCCTTGACAACTGCATTTGATTTCTACATTTCTTAATGAAATGCTGAAGTGAACAATAGCCCATTACATGAGGAATGAATAAGATCAAACACTACAGCGGAACAGGCTTTATTTTGTATTATGGTTAACAAATGGGTCTTAAATGTTGTGAATGAAATGGGATAAAATCAATGCATGCGCGGTCAATTTTTAGTTTAGTTTATTCTATCTTTATTCTGGCATACTCTTTCAATACAAATGTACTGGTCTCCCAAGAGGTCCAGAGAAAAATTACTATATATATATAATTTATAATTACAAAGAATGATATTTACAAAAATACAAGAATAAAAATGCTTGTATATTTAAATTAAAAAGAAACAAAATAATGAAAATGATCAATGAATACAAGTTACATAGAAATAAGTTACATAGAAATAACATTTCTAATGTTATTTCTATGTAACTTGTATTCATGTAGTTTGTTCCAAAGGGAAGCAGCTCTATAGTGAAATGTTCTTCTACCAGCAGCAATGTTCCATGATGGTACAATAAGAATATTATTTAGTCTACTCCTTGTGTTTTTGGTATGAGTTGAACGCGTAAAAGTGAACATAGATGAAAGATACTGAGGAGCAATATCTTTTAAACATTTAAAAGTCATAACAAGTAGCTGGTGATTCCAGCGTTCATCAAGTCTGTCCCAGCTTAGGTCGTTCATCATTTTATCTATTGAAGTCCTGATATCTGCATGAAGAAGTATACGAGCAAGCTTGTTATGCAGGATTTGAAGGCTATTGTGATTGGTAATAGAAAAGTTAGACCATACAGGACTGCAGTAGTCAAAATGAGGAAATACCATTGCTTTAGATGCTTCCAATTCACGAGGTCCACAGGGGCTGAGTCAGTTGGACGGCAATCAAAATTTGCCACAAGCGCTTTGATTTTGTCTCTCATTTCATGAGCGAAATGGATTTCAAATTTCTTAACCTAATTCTTACATGACAGAAAATAATATGGCATTTTTTGTGAAAAGAAATTAGGCATTTACCTGGCCATCAAAATTCTAAACTAAGCTTAAATAAACAGATCATCACCCAACTAGCATAATGCATCATTCACACACAGTGAACGCCTTCACAAAAACCAAACTGGGACACAGCACATGGAGTGCAATATGAATTTTTTAATCCACTCTGTGTACCATACTTAATATTCTTGCCTTCTGATTGGCTAGGTTACACGCAGAGTGTCTGAATTTCATATATGCATATTAGATTTTAACACTGCAATTATTGATGTAGAAAACATAATTATATTGTTTATTTATTAACATTCTTACTTTGTATTCTTTCATTCTGTTTTAGGCTGTATTGGGAACACCTGCGAAAATTGCATTTCCAGAAGGCTCAATGAAATCAGAGCAGCAAGGAGAGCTAGAAGATATATAAGACATAGAAGTCTACCGTAAACCCCGAATTCACATATATTCATTGTATGTTCTATATTGACCAGACATTGCTTAGTTAGATTAATAGAACCTTTATTTTTTCGGGTGACACAAACCAACATGAGGGATATAACTACCAAGTCCAGTGATCTAGAAAGTCACTTTACTACATACCCCGAAAAAAGGCTTTCGGGAGGGGCGATCAGTCTGCTATGTAGAACTCAGGCTTTCTAGTAGAGTGGTATGTGATAGTGGATATTGTGGATAGTAACCCGGAAAAAATCAAGGTCCTAGGATCGGACTAACTTTGCTCAGGGATGTGAGAGTTCAGCATTTACCCTGATTTCAGAATTTTTCTTGCTTTCAAAATAGTTCAGCTTTTTCTTTTCTTTTCAGCCCATTTTGGGCATTTTGTCACTATTTTCAGCATTTTTCAAAGTGTTTTATCAGCTGACTCTCACCCCTGTTTGCTAATGTGTAGTTGATACAGCTAAGAAAGGTGTAAAATTGAATCAAGTACAACTTTCCAGTGTGCATCTATAATTCAACAACTCACTGTATCTCTTTATACAGGCGCGTACCGTTGTTGATTCGTGATGAATCCACAGTTGATATTCAAATTACCGCGTCACACACAGCACGGCGTTTACTGAAGTGTGTTTTCGCAGTACACAAAAGTCGTCACACTGATCATCGCGCATCGGGCACTTATAGTACGTGCAACTTAGCCCGGTGCTTGGGAAAAATGATGACGTCAAAGCAGCAAACATAAATTAGCACTTTGCTTCAGATATGCTAAATGTTTTGTGAAGATAAGTTAAATTGAATACATTTAGAATTTAATTCATACGTTTTCAGGAAGAGTTTCGTTGTTGAAAGGTATTCAAACACGCCACAGAGTTGTTCATCGCGAATCAACAACTCTGCATCCGATGCGTCTGTGTATTTTTATCACGCTCGGGTGGCTAAAGCCACCCTCGCGGTGAAGGGCAAACTCTGTGTGGTGTAAGAAATGGATCCATGTGAGATGTACAATGATGAAAATGACTCCAAGTTTGACAAGGGATTCTGTATGTGGATGATGCAATAAAGGAGATGGAGGGTCAGGGGAAGAGGTGGCAAAGTTGTGCGATGAGGTGGAAACGGTGAAGGAGTTCATGTACCTGCGGGATAACGTTAACGGGGGTGGAGGATGCGAGACTGCTGTGACAGCCAGAGTGAGGTATGGGTGGGTGAAGATTAGGGAATGTGGAGAGATGCTACTTGGGAAAAGATTTCCTTTGAAGATTAAAGGAACGGTGTATAAGAGCTGTGTGAGATCGGTGATGTTGTATGGCACAGGCATGAGAATATTCAGATAATTATCTGATTTCAGATATTTTGTCATCCAAAATCATCCAAATTCAGATAATTTGGGGCTTGATTTAACCTTTTTAGTGGTTTTTTGGTTATATTTGACCAAATTCAGATATTTTCATGAAAAATCATTCTCATGCCTGATGGCAGCAAGACATGGTGTCTGGGCGAAATTGAGATGGGAATTTTGAGGAGGGCGGAGAGAGCGATGATGAGATCTGGTGTGAAGTTGAGGGATAGGAAGAAGACTAAGGACTTAATGCAGATGATGGGTGTAGAAGCAGTGGACAGTTTGGGGAAGGTGATTAGTGTGCGTTGGTATGGGCATGTACTGAGGAAGTAGGAAAGGCATGTTCTTATATTTAGAAGGGCCCTTAATTTTGTGGTGGAGGAAAGTAAGAGGGTTTGGTTAGGGAGGGAGGACACGTTGAATCGGGTGAGGTGGAGGGAGGGAGTAAGGGCGGTTGCCGCAAGTGTGAGGTAAATCTGGTCACCCCTGAGATGGGGATAAAACCGAATTTAAAATCTTGGCTTACTACTACTAAGGCAATTAAGAACCAAAAAGCAAGACAAAACTTTCCCTGCAAAATTTTCTGAATGGAACAGGAAGTTTAACTCTGCATCCGATGCGTCTGCGTATTTTTATCACGCTCGCGCGATAAAAATACGCAGACGCATGGATGCATCGTTGTTGATTAACGATGAACAACTCTGTGGTGTGTTTGAATACCTAATTGTCTTCAAAGCAATCAGCACACTGCACTTATCTGGTCGTGTAATTTTATATGAAGGGTTAAGCAAAATGTTTGATTTTCCAAAATGTTATGAAAAGTAACATGATTTATAAATTGATTGGATGTACTCATTGTAGGGAAAACTTCGGACTGTAACATGAAATGGTGCTGACCAGGTTTCTCAACTGACAGAGCATGCACCAAATATGGTGCTTAAATGTTGGTGCATTTACATAAGTAAAATTGTGCATTGGTGTTACTTAATAGCATGGTTCAAAGTTGAGAACCCTGGTATAGACCAAACAGTATGTTCTCTTCTGGTCTATTCATTGATAGACACTAAAAATGTTAAGAATAATAATAGATTGGGTAATATTCTTAACAGCATGTAGTTAAATGCTAATTAGGCTCTGATTCTGTGTTTTCGTCAAAATTGCATTTTAGCAAAGCGCTTGATAAATAGTCATATGTTGTGTGTAGTAAACCATAAACACTGTAAGTGTCGTGTACCTAACTGCAAGTATACAAGATACAAGACAACATAAAATATAACCACAGCGTTCATACAGGGATATCGAAAATGAGTTTATATTTTCAAGGTCATCAGCAATTGCTTTTATGACATAATCATTTTTATGCCAAGACTCAAAAGTAAGTTGAACTTTTTATCCTTTGCCAAAAAATTTGACAATATTGAATTTCTTATAGTAAGAGAATCAGATATATAGGATTCTTCATGACACAAGAAAGATGATTAATCTCAGTGAATCATTATGGCGGAACTCACAATTCGCATGTGATCTAAATTTATGTAGCCACATGTCAGAAATCTGTCAAAATTCAGATAACCGTATCAGATTTAGAATAAGGAGGGTATCTGAATTCTGATATGCCTGTCGGTGACGCAGGTAACTTATCGATTGCACTAGCTGGCAGGTACGTGTAGAAAATCTTTCTTGCATCTATGATAAATGTACCTGTGAAAATGTCAGTTCACTTTGTGCAGTTTCCATTGAACATTTTCGAAACATGTCCTGATCACAGAAAGCAACATAATTTCGTCCGTACTAATTCTGGAATCATGCATCTAGAACTCTTTACCAGTGGTGAATAGGGAATTTCCCATTACGAATTGTGTACATGTACGTATTTCAACCCGTTTCAGCTGTGATAACTTTTTTATCCAAATTCAGACACGTATCCGAATTATGAGTTCCGTTGAACTGACTATGTACCATGTGACATGGCAGGTGACAATAGTTACAGAACCTTCACAGTATTTTACGGTTTTTACTTAATTGTTAATCGATGACAAATGTCTTTGAACATATGATCATGATCATTGCCCTGATGAACATTTTGGTAATTTATTCAATATTCAAATTGTTCAGATTAACATTTAAACAACCTCTATTCTACATTCTTTTGGTTTACAGATCCCTTTGCTGGTTTAGTTCAAATTGTGCAAAGCTTGGCTCATTTGACTTTGCCCTTGACTGAATTTTTGTTGTTGATCTTGTTTTGCCAATATCTCCTTGCTGTTTTGTTTTCTTTCCATATATTCTGTTACGTTATTTTGTATATTTAAAGCTGTATACTTGTATGTACCATGTTATTTGTATGGGTTGTTATGACCATTTATTTATTATCATTAGCTATGCTTAAAGGTGTAGGTTCCGATCATATTCTCATCCCCCAGGGCTCAACTGGAGTACATTTTTGAAGCCCATATTTTTCTGATTATAAATCCAAAATTTCACTTCCAAATTCATTATAGTTTTGGAGATATGGCATAAAATGTAAACTTAACTGGTATACCTATTTCATATGTATTTACATAACATTCTCATCCCCAGAGCTGCATACGTTCTTTTGCCTCTCGAGAGTAAACAAAAAGCAACCTAAAGGTTAAATCTCACAAAATGCTTTTCAGGTGTCCAAGGCCAATTAGCTAAAACTAAATATACACATGTCGAAATAAGAACCTACACCTTTAAAGACAAAAAATCAGGTTATTAGAATTGTGCTTATACAGCTATATGCCTGTTCTAAACATTTGACAACAGCCTGTATATGTTGGAGTAAAACTGTAATCTTTGCATATACAACTTTCTTGTACTCATATGAGGATTTCAACATTGTTATAGTAACGTAACATTGTTGGGAGCTAATTTAAGGGAGATATGAGTTTTGCAAGTTCATATTGAATATTGGTGTAAACTATTTACATGGCCTAGCAGAACAGTGCAGGACTCATGATCAGAAGGTTGCGAGTTCAAGCCCCGCTAGCATCAACGTGTTGTGAATCTGGGCAAATCACTTTATCACACTTGCCTCGTCAACACAAGTGTATTGGAGAGTTGTTTAGGGGGAAATATTATAACCTAATAAGTGCTGATTGGTCTTCGCCAATGGCTGCAAATGGCCTTGTTTAAGGCGAAATGGTTCTGATGATTCCCTTGTGCGGCGGTAATAATAATGGCCAGCGCTATGGTACTCCGGTGAATAGCGTATTTAAATGCCGTGTATTATTATTATTATTATTCACATAGTTGATGCTCAGTAATTTTTATAATAGTTTCAAAAAAAAAGAAGTTTTTAGAGGTATATAAAAATAAGAAGTTTTTAGAGGTAAATTTTATATCAAGCTGGTTCTTATTGGTATCTCTATTAAAAGTGTATATGCAATTCTTTGATTTGCTATATGCTAGCTTGTGGTGATTTTTAAAATGTCATATAATGTCAAATAGAATTTAAGTAAAATTAGCTACAGAAAACAAGACACAGAGTCAAAGGCCTGTACTTGACCCTTGTGTAGTTTGACTGTCAAGTTTTTAGTGAAATTATCAAAATATAAAAGTTGTTTGCTTGCCACAAATAGAACATTGCGGAGGAGGACTGAGAAATACGGTAAAATCTTGTTTGGTCCCAGATTACAAATATCTCAAATAAATTTCACATAATATTTAAACGAAAATATTGAATGCATACTGTCCTCTCAGTCCACAATGCGATTGCCACAGAGTAGAAAGAAAGGACAGGATATTGATATTTCATAAACCAATTCAAATTTGTGTGAATACCTTATATGATAAATTACACATCGTATATACAGGGTGTATCAAAAAGAAGTTTACAGTGATTAAAGTGCCTCCATTTTGTTATTAATTATAAGTAAAATAGACCATTATCTTT
This sequence comes from Ophiothrix spiculata, assembly GCA_000969725.1. NCBI lineage: Eukaryota > Metazoa > Echinodermata > Ophiuroidea > Amphilepidida > Ophiotrichidae > Ophiothrix > Ophiothrix spiculata. Next base: position 6,227 of record JXSR01S005321.1, on the reverse strand, counting down.
CCATAACAGAAAAAATCACATATGTGTGACAACCAGAACGAAAATTATGGTCAATTTTGTAAATTGTAAATAAAACCGGTTGCGCAAAGTCTATAAAAATAATGACGGATCCTTATGTTTTTCCCTTTTTACGAAGACTAGAGAACTTTAACATTACCTGCATGTCCGATTAGGACTCTGTTAACAAAGTGCGACACTTTTTGGCAATTAGTTTTAAACATTGATCAAAAGATGCCGAACAATTCGTTAATATCTTTGAGTGAAACTAACACTTATGGAAGAGACCTTAGGACATCAAACCAAGTGTTGTTGGATAACCATTACTGATGCCACGACAGTTGTGAACTTAAGTTGTTTTCTTTAATGTGTGGACAGTGAAATAGCCTTGTAAATGAAGTGATAAAAAATGGCAGACAATGGTCAAATATCCAAAGTTTATTCAAACTGTAATTACAAGGCAAAAATGGATAGGATTTAGCATCCAAACGTCAGAAGTTATTTGTTTCGTCCTATTTGATCTTCTTCTTAGCTAAAAGATGCTACATTCAGTCAAAATTGAAAGTGCGGAACCAGGCAATCTTTAATTTGCACAGCTGATTTTATTTACAATTTACAAAATTGACCATAATTTTCGTTTCAATTGTCGTACGACTGTAATTTTTTCTGCTGTGGAAAGATAATGGTCTCTATTACTTATAATTAAAAACAAATTTAGAGAATGTATCATACTTTTTGAAATGGAGTCACTTTAATCACTGTAAACTTCTTTTTGATACACCCTGTATAACAGTTATGAAAGCGTACCATCCTCTCAATCTACAATGTGGTGGCTAAAGAGTAGAAAAAAGGACAGGATTTAATTTTAGACCTTGTGGCACAATGCAGTTACTTAATTTTTCATTGAAAGTTAATTTACTGGATATTACAGTAAATTATAACAGAGGGAAGTATGTGTAGCACAATATGTTGTTGAAAATGTGTTTTGTTCATATATGAAAACTTTGTAAAACTCGGAACTTTTTATTGTTCATAAATTTGGTTAACCTACAACCATCCAGAACACATAATGTGCTCACATATTTTTTTTTAATGTAGTATGTAAAATGGTTATGATTTGAAATAAGTAATGTTGAGTTTACAATATTTATGTACTGGTAGACACATTTGAATATATCTTGATCACTTAAATGATCATTATTTTTGTATTGCTATTGTACTGTTTTATTGACTGCCAAGTTGGCAGAGACAGTTTAAATAGTATGTATGAGTAAAAGAAAGGCCTAACTCAAGACTAGGCCTGGGACTTTCCGGGTAATTTGCTACCCGGGTACCCGACTTATTTTCCGGTCGGGTACCCATTTAAAATGTAAGAACAGGAAGTTTGACGGGTACTACGACCATACGATGTCTCAATTACAGGAAAAATTTGGATTTTTTGCCGATTGTGATCAGATCAGATGATGATTTTATCATTTATAAATTTTTGAACACACAATTTTTTGTTCAAAATTCTATGATTTTTTTGTCCAGTTCGGGTAATCGATCGTTAGATTTTGTACCCAGGTAAGCTCATGACGGGTGGGTACCAGGGTGTTATGCTGCTTTCATACTCGTGTAGTTTTGCAGCTTTGTCGTTGCGTGACGTATATTTTTTGCAAAAACTTGCCGCTTCCGGTTATCGTAGCAGCAAAGCTACATGTCGCTGAGATAATCGATATTGGCAAAATTTTGCAATAATTTTTGAGTTGAAGTGAATTCAACTTTCAGAGCGACATGAAGCGACAAGTCTGAAAAGCATCAAAACTGCAAAGCTACAAAAGTGTGAAAGGAAGCAAGCGACAAAGCTGCAAAGCGACAATAAGTATGAAAGCAACATTAGTCCCAGGCCTATACTCCATACACAACTTATATTTATAGTCTGTTTTCTTTGAAATACAAAACAAGATACACTGTGCAAAGTCTCATATGTGTGCCCATAAGCTTCAACACATAATTTGTGAATAAGTTAAACAGGCACACTAATGAAGTCAGTTTCCTGTGTATTTCCAATTTTGGAATTTGAATGGTATGTACAGTTAAAGACGATCACTGTGTTAATTTTCACCATCAGGTGGCAGCGTTACAGAATCAGTTGTTGGTCAGTGGCGGGAAGATTTTGACAAAGCGCACGCGCGGTATCTAAGCGTAAGATTTGCGCCTAAATACGCAAAAAGCAAGTGCGCACTAGTTTTTTACGCATTGTCTTTCCGGTAAGCGCCGAAAACGAAATAATAACGAGTAGCTACGAGTGCTCCCGAGCTAACAGGCCTTCAGTGATAAAACTTTTTACGTGTGATTTCCTATACCACAAAATGCTGATTTTTCAAATATTTGCTACCTGTAGAATTTTGTAATATTTTGCTGGTTAATTGTAAATTTCAAGTTGATGTCAAATCAAGAAAAAAAAATATGGGGTCACCGACTGTTTTAAAAAGATAGCGTGAGATGAAATTACATGGGGTAAAATTTAAAAAACAATTTACATCACCGGAAATGTTGAAATTAAGGCCAGGGTCAGACGAACGACGAGATTTATTTATTACAATAAATTTAATGTCATAATTAATTACGACATGCGGTCACACGTACTACAACCTCGCATTTACTACAATAAATACAATGTCGTAATTAATTACGAGATGGGATTAGCACTTCATGCTGACTATAGTAACGCAATGTCGTAATTAATTACGAGGTGGGGTCACACAGGGTTTTTACCGCATTACTTTCAACTTTATTACAATAAATCCATCTCAACGATGAAAATTGTCGTCGTTCATTTTTTTTAATGCGACGACGACCCTATTGTAATAAAGACGGGTCAGACGTATTACGAGAGCAAAATTTATTGTAGTAAATGCAACCTCGTCATTCGTCTGACCCCGGCCTTAGTTTTATAACATTGAACAGATAAAAAAAGTTAATTACGTCAAGTAATCTAACCCTTGAATTTCAAGTTATCATCAATTAAAAGGAAAATGATGTCATCATATATGACGTCATAGCGTGCTTCGATGATCGGTGACCCCCATCGGTGACGCCATTTTCTTATCTATTGACTGACAAAAAATAAACATAATCTACAGGTAGGAACTTATCACTGTGATCGTCCTTAAGTGTTCTTGTTTTATGCACATGTACATTGTAGTTTATTAAAGAAATCAAATTTAATCTGTTCACATTAATTGCATTGTGGAGTGAGGACTTTCTTCGCCTCATTATTATGCGTGATCAATCTCCTGCCAACAGACAGTGCCAAGATATATTTGTAAAAAGTACAGTAGAGCTGACTGAACAGAGAACAGATTTTATATTACCGTAGTGTTGTGTAGGAAGCTTAATTAAAGACAGTATGACGCACTAGTGTTAAGTGAGAAATCCAATGATATTCCAAGTTATGGAAATCTTTTTTTCTGTTTTAGTAACCGTATACCATGGAAACTCAACGTATGGCATGTTTGTTTCAATTTCTGTTTTACTTCAACACGTAGGTTGGCTGAGAAAGTTATCAGTGCTGATTATGATGAATGATACACTAATGATGTCAGTACACTGCTGATTTTTGATGAATCCACTTACGGTTTATCATCTGCTCAGGCCCATTTCATAAAGATTTGAATCAAGCATTTTACATTGTATAACCTATTTTACGCTTGATAAATCAAACATACCCTTTATTCAAATCTTTATGAAATGGGCCCATGAGGTATAAGCACCATGCCTAGGAGCAAAAAATGATGTTCCATAATTTGGGTTTCTACGATATACAAATGTGTTTTATGTAATCTATGTTCATTGGTATATTCAGCAGGGGTTGGACAGGAAGGAGCTTTCCAGAAAAATATTATGTGCATCCAATGCAGTCCAGAAAAGTTCAGTTTCAATATATTACTTACACTATTAATGTAGTTGTGTGAAATGTGGACTTTGATTGGTGTACTTTTTAAAATTTCAAAAAAAAAGTGTTATTTTTCTAAGATTTTTAAATTTGCTCCATGGTGCACCATGGTGCAAATTTGAACAAGAAATCTATAAAATTATGTGCCAAAATCACACAAAATTTCGTGGAAAATAGTGATTTGACTCTGAGCAAACTACTCTTTTACCTTCCTACCCATCTGCCTAGCCCCTGCTGGCTAAAATGAGAATGTTTAGTTATACTACTGCTGAAGTTTGTTTTTGTAATGTGTTTAAGTGTTGAAATAAAATATTATAAGTTCATATCCTTTATTTGTTGTTCAAAACTCTCATTTTTTAATTGCTACCTTGTGCTATTGCCGCATAAATAACCCTTCCCTCGTGCATCTGTAACAAGTAAAATTTCAAACACCTGAAACTACGATTATTCCTCTAGGAAGAAGTAAACTATATAAACTTTATCAATGTCCTTTCCTCGAAGCTTTGAAAAAAAATTGCCTAACATTTTGTTTTTCTTCTTCGTGTTTCAAGATGTTTCTTGGTCTTATTTTATCAACCCTTTTCAAATGCAAGCTACAGTGATGCAGTGGCATATATTTAACTTCCTTACAGATTGCATGGTTGGTAATTTTTGATACCATGTGAATTGTCAAGTCAATATGAACCCACAATGCATCTAAATAAACAGAAAGAGGACTTCCAAATCATCTCTTATTATATCAATTCAAAAGCAAAAAGGATTGCTGACATGTCTTGTTTGAAATTATAGACAATCACTTTTTCAATGTGTTACAACTTTTCAAGTTTATTGATACTGCTAATATTCAATAACATCACAATCCATTCATTTTGAGAAAAAGTATCATCATCTTGAAGTTTCACAGATTTTGATATTATTGGTCAAGTTAAGAGCTTTATTTTTAAACTGATCTTGGGATTGAACATTTGCTGAAGAGTACATTTGTTGTAGTTGTAGTGGTTCAAGTCACTCAATAGACCTTGGCTAGTATGGACAATTTTATCTTAGTCAGCAGTACATTTTTTATATAAGTTCACTAGGATGCATGAGGTACTAACATTAAAGTACTGGTAAGGACATTTATTTTAGAGTCAATAACATATAAAAGAGATTGCAAACTAGTACATTTTTCATTGCATTTCTGATATTGCATCACTTGGTGCGAAAGACTACATTTGAGCTCAAGGTGTTACTATTTCACAATTAAACTTGGAAAGTTATTATTTTTAAAAATATGTTATCTCAAATATAAATTAAGCTTATGCTAATAATAACAAACAAACAGCTACATCATCACCAACCAATACAATTGTTGATTGTGTAAGAGGTATGTATATAGTTTAATCCAGTTGCTTCATTTTATCTTCTTTGATAAGAATAAAATGTTCAAAAAACTTTATGATTCTGCTTTCATACTTATCGTCGCTTTGCAGCTCTGTCGCTTGCCTCCTTTCACACTTTTGTAGCTTTGCAGTTTTGTCGCTTTTCAGATTTGCCGCTCCATGTCGCTTTGAAAGTTGAATTCATTTCAACTCAAAAATTCTTGTTGTGCGACAAAATTTTGCCGATATCAATTACCTCAGCGACATGAAGCTTTGCCGCTACAACAACCGGAAGCGGCAAGTTTTTGAAAAAAATATACGTCACGCAGCGACAAAGCTGCAAAACTACACAAGTATGAAAGCAGCATAAGAATTGCATAGGGAGACATGGTTACATCTTAGTTTGAAAATACAAGAGCCTAATCATGCAGAATTGGAATTCCTACTATGAAATGTTTAGGGTTCAAGAACCCAATTTATACAAGATTTGACATCTTTAGTAATTTGTGTATCTTAACTTAAAAGATGTTATGTACTCAAAAATTGTAAATTTGAGCCCTTTTAGCAGGGCAGCCAGAACCCTGATTCGAATTTACTTCTCTTCCAGGCACACTCTTAATCTGATCATTGTGGGTTATTTTTCTTGAATACGCAAGGAATCTGTTGGTTAAGGTTTTGAAATTGTTATTTTTTGCAATAAACTTCGTGCAATGAGGATTGAATCAGTGGACTGGTTTAGGTCTTTCCTAGGTGGAAGACAGCAGATTGTCTGTGTTAATAAATCCAACTCCAAGCCTATGCCAATTAAATGTGGTGTGCCCCAAGGCAGTGTCCTGGGACCACTCTTATTTCTCTGCTACGTCAACGACATGCCCATCAGTGTTGACTGTAAGTTATTACTCTATGCAGATGATAGTGCATTGCTTATT
>JXSR01S005320.1:29230-40710 GCA_000969725.1 Ophiothrix spiculata | reverse complement strand
TGAAAATCTGACAAGCCGTTACGTAATTATAACGTCATCAATTACTTCAGGTCCGAAAATTAGGTCGAAATCTGATTTGTGGCAAAAATGGCCACCACTTGTAAATTTAGATATTTCTAAATGTTGATCGGCATTTTGCAAATAAATAAAGAAAATTATTATTCAAACATGTCCTGTAAGTGTTAGCATCGTATCATGCAGATATTTTACAAAATTTACACAAGTTTCCAGTTTGAACAGTTAAAGAATTAATGTTACCCATGAAAATTTGATTGTGCTTTATGCGTATTCATCAACTTTCGCGCCACAACTTGATTGACAGGTTCAATATAAACAACTCATTCTGGAATGCATGGAATGTAAGTATCGGTAATTTGCATAAAAGATATATTGGAAGAGAGTTCAATTAATATTCACTACAAATTATATCAAATTTGGTTTAATATAAAGTCTGATCATGATCATTTTTAAAAAAATGCACGTTAAAATATCACAAAACGTGTGTGCTTATTATTTTGTTGAATTTTTAACAAATGCGTTTCTGACATAGGTATCTACCTTGATTGATAACTCAACAACTAATAATACTGTGATATCAAAATTTTACGAGTATCTAGAAAAGATTTGTAATATATTTTGTGCACAGTTTCGTTTCCCTAACTACTATAGTTTAAGCACACGGTCATTTTTCTATATGTAACCATTTTTTGAGTTGTTAGCCTTTACTTTTCTGAACAACCCGGACAATAAGAACGGGGGACTTACATCCCTGTTACACCGGAACGATTTTCAGAAACATTTTACACAAAGCCGGAGACGGGGTAAGTGCAACCCCTCCCTTAATAATTGATAAATCTTCTATCGGTTAGCGAGATCATAAGGTTGTGAGATGGGTCGAAAAAGTCCGGCTCTATAAGGATTAACAATTCCGAAATAAAGATACTTTGCATATAAAATTTAGACAAAAATCAAACTTTTTCTTAAAAAATTGTAGAAATATCAAATTTTCATGTAAAAAATCATTAGTTGTAGCTAAATGCCAAACTTGAAATTAATATGTGCTGTAAAAATGATTAAAAATACATTTTTGTATCCCCATGAACAGTACTATGTGCTTTAGAAAGATATAGTTTTCGAAGAGCTGATATGCTCAACTTCTGAGAAAATCAGCGCCGTTTCCATGCACAATGTTTATTGGGACACCCTGTTTTAAACATGCAATTAAAATGACCAGTGTGTAGTAATCTTTGTAAATATAATTGATCTGTCGTTGTTCGTTTTACTTGTTCATTTTGAAGCTCTTATTTTCACATAAATATAACTACTCTACTTCAGCCCAGCTGTCAATCATTCATATTATTGTGGTTATCTTTGAGAGTATAACACAGAGTGCATTTCTGCTATAGTCTTTATTTGCTTGTTTGAATGAAACATTTTATTGAAAGAGGCTTTTTCCTTTTCTGTTTTGTCATCTTAATATTATATGATATATAGATAATGTAATCTTATATCATGTTATGTAATGCTATGCTATGCTATGTCTATGCTATGCTATGCTATGCTATGATTAACACGTTATGTTTCATGTTATGCACGTTATTTTACCGAGCGTCATGTCATGTCATGTCATGTCATATCATGTCATGTCATGTCATATCATGTCATGTCATGTCATGTTATGTCATGTCATGTCATGTTATGTTATGTTATGTAAAACCATGCTTTGTAATGTTATGCTTTGCTTTGTTATGTAACGTAGTGTTATTGTATGTCATGTTGTGTTACGGGTTTTTTATGTTGTTCTTTAATGATTTGTTGCATGAAGGACAAAAATCCAATAAAGTTCCCTCTATAAAGTATGAGTTTTCCCAGCAGAATAAATAGACTTTTAATATAATATCTGTCTAAACCCATATCAAATTACAAAACTGTATTACGCAGTTTGCTTTACTAAATCTAATAAAGGCTGGGGTAGACCTTGAACTGTTTTTGTACTCTAACTCTCAAACTAATTGCATAAACAATATAACAATATACATTTTTAGAAGCGGGTTTTTACCCTTAACATATTGGTAATATCGGTTTTTGACCAAAAATGTCAATTTTGGCAAAAAATCCAAAAAAAAAAAAAAAACATATTTTTTCCTCAAAATTTCTGGAAAGCCTAACTAAAATTTGCATTCGTGAAATTTTGAACTTGTTTGCTTTTTGGAATTTAGAAACAAATTTTTAGGAAGAGTTTTTCTCAAATTTTGGTTTTTTTGTCCTTTTTTTTTAAATTGCCAAAAATTGCCATTTTGGTGGCAGCGGTGGGATTTTTTGCATTTTTTGACCTATTTTTTGGTCAAAAATCAAAAATTTGAGAAAAACCTTCCTTGACATTTGTTTCTAAATTCCAAAAAGCAAAAAAGTTTTACGAATGCAAATTTTAGTTAGCCTTTCCAGAAATGTTGGTGCAAAAAATATGTGTTTTGGCATTTTTTGCCGAAATTAACATTTTTGGTCAAAAACTGATATGGTGTGATACGAAAACTTCCATGTGATACGAAAAAGTCGACGGTATCATACAGCTCTTTTACCAGTCCAACTTTTATCACTTGGTTGACTTAAATCCTTGAATCCCATTGGTCGAAAGCCAATTAATATATAGCCGTATTACATATTTTAAGTCTAAAAATAACCTTGACCTCAAACAGTTATCGCACAGGGATGACTTGCCGTGATGTGTTTTTATTGCGCGCTTGCAAAAGTCGTGCACGCAAACATATCCTCAAATCATGCAATACGGTTATATATTAATTTATGAAGACAATTTGGGTAAATTTGAGATCTAATTCTGCATATTTTACTTGTAAATAATAAGATCCGTGCCAAGTGATAAATTCGTTACCCCCTGTTTGTTCTTACGCAATACGGAAGATATCTATGTGTGGGTGCTCTATCACATTCGGCCTTCGGCCTCATGTGATACAGCACCCAACCATAGATATCTTTCCGTATTGCGTGAACAAACAGGGGGTAACTAATAGTATTGCTTTTTGAACATACAGTTGTATTACAAAGCGAACGCTGTTGTTATGCATGCGCGACTAACTGTAACGCGTTGTACAACGCGATTCGATAGAACGACGCGCATAGCTGTCAATCAAGCCAAGGAAACTACAAATGTAAAATTGATTGCAATGTTATAAAAAATATAAAAATAACCATTACGGATCTTTGGCTCATAGAACTATGTTGGTAAGGTTTGCTCAAATCTGTATTACGATAAAATAATGAAATTGCACGTATTTGATTGAATAAAAGCTCTGGTATGGTGTAAATAGCCACTTTGACAACATTACCTGTCAGGTTGCATAAAACACATGTTGTGTTCCAATCCGGGGGCACTCAAATATGAAAGTGACGCACCTGCTCCTACCGGTTTTCGAAATGTAGGGGCAATAGGTGAGAAGTACATTGAAAAATAAGGGGTCATTCGGTGGGGTGTAGAGGGTCAAAACGCTGGGTCATTCCGAGCAATTTGTTGGCAAGAGCTCATTCGGTTTTTGAATAAATAAGATTATAATAAATAAGATAAGATAATACAATTTACGAAATTGCTGATTTTCGAAATTTTTGTAAATGTTTTTGAAAAATCGACAAATTGAGCGATAAAGGGGGTTTATTCGGTGTTGGTTCTCGATAAATCAGGGCAATGGATGACAGTAACATAAAAAGAGGATTATAAGATTGACTTTTAAAATAATAAGAAACTATAATGGGGGTCATTGGGTGACAGCTCAGTGAAAAGGGAGGGGGTCATTGGGTGAGAGCGGAGCAAAAAAGGGGTCTGTTGACAGGAGCATGACGCGTGCCAATATATGGGAGTGTCCCCCCTTGTCATTTTATGAAAGGATGTCATCTTGCGGGTGTCTATGTTTTGATCTAAGAAAAGGATTGGATTCATCCTTGAAAACTTAACTTAAACAATTACCTTTTCTGCATATTGATATTCTTTAACAAAATAAATACTTTATTTTGGAAATACAGATGTAGAAAAGACATCATATTAATAACTGTGACTGTTCATCTCCATCTAGTCGTAAAGGCAGCTTCTTGTCATGGTCAAAGATCAGTGAGCCCTTTGTTTATGCGTTTTGTTATATGTGCTGAGAAAATACACTTAAATTTCATATTTCCGACCATTTTCTTGAAGTTAAACTTTGCAGAAATTTTTAAGGCAACATGAAGATTATGAATCTAAAAAATAAATCAATCAATAAATAAATAAATACATAAAATTTCGACAAATTACGACCTGAAATTAAAAATGAGGTTTGTTGCATTTACGGCTGGCAAAGATGAACAAACATTTTATCCAAATAACCTTAACTCTCAATTTCAACCCAATGTTTGATATGAAATACTTCAGGTGTATATCAGGAATAAAAATCAATTTGTTCTCGGAAATGATTGTCTTGGGACAATCTAATTTCACTTTTGGTTTCCATATTCACTAATACACTTTGTACGTGTATATTATAAAAAGTGTTTGTCATGTTAATCTGCTTCTAGATATCTACTCTTATATGGTTAAAATTATTTCGCCTTTGATAAAATATGGAGATACATTTTCGATAATAACGGTTTTACAAACACTTATGTTATTTTTAAGGTAGTTAATTATTAATAACTTATCATGTTGGTTACTTTTATATAAGAAATCACGGTGTGTAACATCGTTTCCATTGCTCAAGCAATGCGTGTATTTGTAATAGTGAAATATTGCTTTATGGGTTTTTCTGTTCAAATAGGCAAGACCAAATACATGATTTTTTTTGTACAATCAAATTATTCAACACATATTTACGGTGTCTTTATATCTAACAGGATACTTCTGCTGGTTAAAATCCCCGGTTAAAATCTTAAAAAGCACACAATCCAGATTTTATTACAAGCAGTACAATTTATTCGTTTTAATAAAAATAGCTTGTAACTGAGGTTGTAACTGAGGAGGTCACTGTATAATGTAATTAACTCTACCGGGACAACGTCAAAATGAGTTAAGACTATAGGGCCAAACACAGCAGTCAGCTTCAACAAATAACAAACAAACAAAAAACCAATAACAACAGAACAATTTAACACACTAAGCACAGAACCAAGTTTTAGTCTGAAATTGGTTGGAAAGTGCGTTTCACTCTAAAAAAAATTAATAGAAAAGGAAATGCTTGTGTTTATCTCTGCATGCAGAGCTACGCGCTTTAACCCTAAAGGAGCCCCCCCCCCCCTCCGACATTTTTTGTTTTACCTCCGCCGGTTGTTATTTTTCGCGCCGAAACTTCTTAATCTTTTGTCTTCAAGCCTTGCGCTTATTTTAAGACCACTTTTGTGAAAATCGGACCTAGGGTTGGGACATGGCGTTGCGTAATGGCAGGCTGGGTCAAACGAAAAACTGACCAAAAACTGATTTTCAATGGAAATTACACACAAATCGTATTTTAGTTTTCAGGATACCCTTCCACTTTGTTTTATCTTATTTATTTGATTTATTTGGAGCAAGAACATGTGTAAGCATACTTCTTTGACACACATCATTGATAAAAAATGCAACTTTTGCTTGAAAAAATAGCGAAAAACCACGATTTTGGCGATTTTTGGAGATTTTCGCGATTTTTGACCTGACGTCACTTTAATTTAAAACACTAATCATAGAGCTAAGTTTTAGTCTGAAATTGTTTGGAAAGTGCATCTCACTTTAAAAAAATTAATAGAAAAGGAAATACTTGTGTTTATCTCTGCATGCAATGTTACACGTTTTAATACTAATGTTTGAACAGTTTTATCCCTTTCAGTTTTATAGTCTTGTCAAGTGCTTATTGTTGGCAAGTGTGGTGAGTATATTAAATGTGGACATATAACAGAATAGTTCCCTGACTCCATGCACTTTTTAAGGACATTTACACCGATCTACCGATATTTATATTTTATGAAATCCAAAGGCTAGAACATAAAATACAATAAAGATGGTGTTTGTTAAATATAGATATAAAAATATCAGCATATTTACGCCTTAGTATACTTTTGTATATATTTTCAAATATTTTCGTTCTTTATAATAACTTGAATGTGACTTCGAAATGTAAGGGTTTTTTTTAACACAGTCGAAACTTTTCGTAATTCAAACACGTGTACTTACGCAAGCGCATATATAAGCATATTTCAAATAGGTAAGACAAAAAAAAATACATGTATAATCAATTATTCAACACATTAATTACAGTGATTTTGAATAATAAATCACTAACTTGATATTTTGTGATGTAATCTCAATATCTAGCAGGCATATTTTACTGGTTAAAATCCTAGAGAACTCGCATGTCAGATTTTATTACAGGCAGTATAGTACAAGTAATTCCTTTTAATAAAAACAGCTTGTAATTGAGGAGACCACTGTATAAATGAAAATAACTACTAACTTTAAGGATTCAGTCCTACCGGGACAACGTCAAAATGCGTTAAGACTATTGAGCCAAACACAGCAGCCAGCTTCAACAAATAACAAAAAACACCAGAAAGCCAATAACAACGGAACTATTTAAAGCACTAAGCACAGAACCAAGTTTTAGTCTGAAATTGGTTGGAAAGTGCGTTTCACTCTAAATAATCAATAGAAAAGGAAATCCTTGTGTTTATCTCTGCATGCAGAGTTATACGCTGTAATACAAATGTTTGAACAGATTTTATCCCTCTGAGGTTTAATATTCTTGTCAAGTGCTTACTGTTGGCAAATGTGGTTTATAGCATACTAAAAGTGGACATGCAACAGAATAGTTCCTTGCCTCCAACTAACTTGAATTTTAAGGACATTTACACCGCTCTACTGATATTTATCTTTTATGAAATCCAAAGGCTAGAAAAAAAAATACAATACAATAAAGATGGTGTATGTTAAATATAGATATAAAAATATCAGCATATTTACGCCTTAGTTTACTTTTGTATATTACCAGTCCGGTCCAAGTGCCCAAATCGGCAACATTGCCAAAATGGGCAATACCTACTTTTCCTAATTAGGCAATCTGAAATCCAAAACAATCCCATAAACCACGTTGGTTGGTTTTAAGCTATTTATTAATCAAAATATGTCATGTTTTGAGTGTATTTGAATTATACAATATGTGTTAATATAATTTTGAAATAAAACAACATATTTTATTATTCAAATCGAAACATTATAAAAACCGTTGAATTTGAATTTAAATACTAACCGCACGGCCAAATTTCATTCCGCACGGTCAAAACTTTTTAAATTATATAAATAATAAGTGGTGTAAAGGAAAACATTCCCAAAGTATGAATTAAGATACAACAAAAGAAAAACCGTTAAGGTTGCTGAATTCGGAAGACTTCGGAAAAATCATGTTTGCCTAATTCGGCTTAACCTTGCCCATTTGGGCAATGTTGCCGATTTGGGCACTTGGTCCGGGCTGATTACGTATTTTTCTAGTATAAGCTTTTATTCCTAAGATTTCTTTTTTCAATTAGGCAAGACCAAAATAAATACATGTATAATGAAATTATTCAACAAATAATTACAGAGATTTTGAATGATAAATTCATAACTTGATATTTTGTGATGTAATCTCAATATCTAACAGGCTACTTCTACTGGTTAAAATCCTAGAGAACTCGCAGGTCAGATTTTATTGCAAGCAGAGCAATTAATTGCTTTTAATAAAAACAGCTAGTGACTTAGGGGGCAACTGTGTAATGAAAATAACTCTAACCACTTTAAGGATTATGTCCTATCGGGACAACGTCAAAATAAATTAAGACCATTTGGCTAAACACAACAGCCATCTTCAGGCAAATGTATTACACATTGTTCACTTATGTTCTTGTAATATACAAAATCAAAGTGTTCTAAGACATAAAGTGCTGATAAAATCCATTTGCTTTATAGTGTCACGTTCACTTCATATAGTATATCATGTATCATTATTTAATCCTAAAATAACTTCAATATGACTTCAATTCTGTGGTCATACTATAGCATAACCGTTGTGACGTTTATCAGTTATAGTAACCTAGCCTGTCCAGAAAACACAATAAGTTTATGGTTAAATTCTTTTAGCAATAAAAGACATTCGTATCCCTTCAACAAATAACAAAAACACCAGAAGGCAATAATAACGGAACAATTTAAATCGCTAAGCATACAACCAAGTTCTAGCCTGAAATTAGTGCGTTTCACTCCAAAAAATAGGAAAGGAAATACGTGTGTTTATCTCAGCATGTAGAGTTATACGCTTTAATACTAATGTTTGAACAGATTTTATCCCTTTGAGGTTTAATATTCTTGTCAAGTGCTTAGTGTTGGGAAATGTTGTGAGTATATTTAAAGTTAAAAGGTGTCATGCAACAGAATAGTACCCTGACTTCGTGAACTTTTTAAGGACATTTATATCTTTTATAAAATCCGAAAGCTAGAACAAAAATATAATAGGTATTACATGTATATAATAAATATTACGCCTTAGATATCAATGAATTGCACCAATACATTATGATGGTAATAGCTGATAGCAAAATGAATGCTGTATTGTAACTGAAAGTATACTAACCTCTCAAAGCATTTGAATTGGTTACTTTAAGTATATACTTAAAGGTGTACGCTCTTATTTTAACATCAACATTTTCTAGGAGGATCCTGGAGACCATACATTATTGGAACTCGGAACCCTAAACTGAATCGGGACAAAGGATTGGATATGGATCGTATTTGGGACAATTTGTTTCAGAACAAGGAGAGTGGAACATAACCTTTTTCACGTCATATAACATCTATGACTTCATTCAACAGTGTTTCCATTCAGAAAACAAGAGAGAGATTACAGCCATACCAATATCTGAAGACGCTAGTTGAGATAGCGAAAATGTTTCATTGAGCGATAAATTCGGGTAGTGTTGAAGTTAAATTAAATTTTTATCTTTTCTACTACTGCGTATGAATATCCACTCGTATACTTCCACGAATATTTGCTTAACTATATCTTACGTTTTGAAAGCTGATATATTGGAGATTGTAAATACTCGCAGGTTTGAATTGATCATTTTTGCAGTTTTAAATTCGAATTGCGAAAAACCGTTATTCCTTCAACTGTCTTTTTTTTCTCATAATGCAAAATGAAACAAAATATACGATTTCATGTTAATAAATTAATGGCCTGAGGTTTTTCGATTTTTAGTATACAAAAATGTGCCTGTTAGAGGTTTCTAAAATTTAGAATTCAGCATCCAAAATCGATAAAATTAAGCATAGTGATACTATACAAATACAACATGGTTTGAGGAGAAGTATCGCAAAATACTGTCCCCGAGGTGTTGGATGATTGAGACTTCCTCAAGGAAGACTCAATCATCCAACAACAAGGGACAGTATTTCTCTGATATATCCATGTTTTTATTGTTTTACTACACCTCAAAAAGGTCAAAATATAACTTGAAAATAAATAACAAATCAACAAATTCAATACTTTGCCGTGAGCCATACGGTAGTACCACGCGGAAGGTTTTACTACTTTCCCCTTGTATGTGTAAAACAACCAGGCGCAACGCCTAAACGCATACCCGCGCGGCTGTACTTGAGCATTAACGCACACGCGGGAAAATAGCTCAAAATACTTTTTGCGCGTCTCCATTATTTGACCAATAAAAAGCCTGTATTAACTTATAAATATTCAAGAGGTGTAGTAACAAGAACTCCACATCCATCTCATCCATGACATTTTTAAAGTGCACAGCTTAAGTCTTTTAATGCTATTTTGTCAAGTCTTGTACGTGCGGGAAAGAGGTTGATTAAATAACTTATGATTTGAGAAAAAATGAGGTTGGCGTTATTGATAGAAACCAGTGTTGATTCAAGAAATCCGACAAATTAGTTTCTTTGCTGTTAAAGTGACTTATGTAGAGAAGAAATAATAAAATATATTTATGACAACAAAAAAGAGGTCACTTCGAAGTAATTGTAGATATTACATACCGCGCACTAGACACATTTGTTATCACGGTATCCTAAGCTCTGTACAAACTGGCTAGACAAATTTCAAGTGATTAGTAATTATGAATGTCTATTTTTGGTTTTGCAATAAATAAACAAATGAGTTGACATTTTGTAACGTACTTTTTAGACTTTGGTCACAATATACTTTGTACGAACAGTGTTTAGTCCGTCTAGAAGGACCACCTACGAGCGAGCGGCGAGGGCGGCGTCGCTTGCTGCTGGTGGTCCTTCTTCTAGACGGACTAAACACTGTACGTACAAAGTATTGTGACCGTAGTCTTAGATATCTAACAACTGCTATGAAGCCTCTCAAGTCAGATTTTATTACATGCGATACAATTAAATGCTTTTAATATAAACAGCTTGAAGCTGAGGAGGCCACTGTATATTGAAAATAACTCTAGCCACTTTAAGGATTCTGTCCTGAGGAAAACGTCTAAACGGAATAAGACTATTGTGTAAAACACAAAATCCAGCCTAAGGCAATTTATATTTTTCTCGGGATTTACCATGCTTTTTATACACAAAATCAATTTGTTCTACGATTACAACGTGCTGATAATTCATGAGCTATGAAATGTTTCCCTCGTATTGCTATAAAAGGCAATCCCTTTAATAATGTCACGTTTATTTCATCGTGAATCATGTAGCATGTTGTTTCTAAAATAACTTAAATATGACTTTGAAATGTAAGGGTTTTTTTTAACACAGTCGTAACTTTTCGTAATTCAATCACGTTTATTTCATCGTGAATCATGTAGCATGTTGTTTCTAAAATAACTTAAATGTGACTTTGAAATGTAAGGTTTTTTCGTAATTCAATCACGTGTACTTACGCAAGAGCATACATAAGCAAATTCTATAACAAATCTGCCAAGATTTAATATGATATATGTGATAATTCACCTCGAAAAGGGTGACTTTGCGACAGAACAATTTTCAAGAAGCTGGTGAAAACAGGCAGCAAAATTATAAAAAATAATAGAAATTTTCAGCCACTCTCTCCAGCCACCTACTGCCGTTTAACTACCAACCTGAATGGCAAGGGAGGAGATTCTGATGGCCAACCTCCGTCCAGAATTGTCATATGACCAACCTCTATCCAGAATTGTCATATGGTCTGAAGCCAGAAAAGCAGTCATCATTAGAGAGCTATTAAACTGTACCCTGGGAAGACAAATGCTGTGATTCCGACAGGTATTCCAAATGGTTCCAGGGTAACAGTAAGTCCCACCAAATGAGTCTGAGACATACCCTGAAGTATGACAACCCCAGATGTAGAACTGACAGGTACAAAAACAGCCCCATCCCTTTTCTTACAAACTTGCTCAACCAATAATTTGTGGGGTGGCTGCAGTTTTGAGGGAAGGGGAATGCTGATTTAATTGTCACCATGTGTTTTATTTATCTGGTCTGGCTCAACAATGTGACA
>JXSR01S005318.1:29148-48449 GCA_000969725.1 Ophiothrix spiculata | reverse complement strand
CTTTGCGACAGAACACTTTTCGAGAAACTGGTGAAAATAGGCAGCAAAAAATAAATAATAAATAAATATATCCAGCAGATTTTTTGTTGTTAAATGTGATTGCCTTGATCAATTTCAACAAGTAAGGTGTCATTTTAAAGCTTAGAATATGCTATATAACAGATGAAATGATAAAATCAAAATTGATATAATTTGCAAAGTCCCACCTTTTGGGGTGAGCCATCACATATAGCAACCATGATAAATTATGTTGTTTGCATTTTATAGCCTAACGCTTGGGGACATAGCAACGCAGAACATAAGACAGAAAGTACGATCACATGGACAGCTCCAAGTAGCGATGAAGGGCCTTTGTATTTTGTGTAAGTATAGTGACTGTTAAAGCTCGGAAATATGAGGGGTGGTCTGGCAAAATGAGAGGAAAGTCGCAAATTTCAAAATTGAGTTTATGCCATATTTGAATTCTCTATCATCTCAGCTTTCGAATGATATATAATATGTCACTCTTTCTTTCTTTATTATTCATTTAGAGATCGAAACCAAAGAAGTCTACTGAATATATTGCAACAAAGGTTACCAGCAAATCGATTTCAAAGATACTTATTACAATACTACAGTGTATAATAAGCAACATGCAACCAATTAACCGTAAATAAGTGCACTTCCCGGCAAAGGTGACCTTCAAAACTTTAATTATAGATAAACACTTATGTATGAAGGCGTTTTATGTCAAAAAACGAAATTTATGACTTTTTCATACTATTTTTACTTTAGATGCCATTAATTCAAAAAGTAGATTTGCGACTTTTCTCTCATTTTGCCAGAGCAGCCCACATATAGTGCTGTTAAATAGAACAAAACACTTTGTGCAAATTAATTCTCATTTAGTTTGAACTTTGGTTTTAAGTTGAGTTTCAACGGTTCTTAAGTTTCTCCGATATGCTGGTATTGCAACAGTCACTTGTGGAATGTTTTTATACATACTAATTGCAATTTTACTTGTAAATAATGAATATTTATTGCATACTTGGACCATGTGAATATAAGAAAATTTAAAAAGATGGCCAAAAGTTTCGAGTCAAACTGCAGGATAGGTCTGTCCA
Source organism: Ophiothrix spiculata (assembly GCA_000969725.1). NCBI lineage: Eukaryota > Metazoa > Echinodermata > Ophiuroidea > Amphilepidida > Ophiotrichidae > Ophiothrix > Ophiothrix spiculata. The sequence continues at coordinate 47,346 of JXSR01S005318.1, read as the reverse complement.
GCAGATAGCTGCCTAATACGTTCTGTTTAGCAGCATTCAAATTTCAAAAATATATATCACTTGGGTACTGATAGAAAGATTTATTCAAATTGACGACAAAAAAAAAATTGTTATACATAACCACTGCACTGGGTGATTCCGTTCTGTCCAGCAGATAGCTGCCTCAGATGTCCTGTTCTATTATATATATGAACCAAATATGAGAGTAAATAAATGAAAATCATTTCCTTTGGCTAACGTAATAATTTGGAGCACTAAGTTGAATATCTACCTGACAACTTCAGCAAACCCTTTTTCAAACTATTCATCCCCTCCTGCACCATGGGCGTTTGTTGCACTCTTCTTCCTTTTTTCTTTCATAATTCAGTCTCAATTTAGTTTAGCAGTCAAGTTAGCTCGGCGTTAAGGCGCTCAATAACGATGCGGAAGGTCCCGAGTTGGAACCCAGACGGTGTCAAAAATTGAGTGTGCTTGGAATTCCCTCGAACGAGTTACTAGCTGCTAATTGTTCCGTGGAAACCTGTGCGAAACTGAGGGAGCTGATCCGTGCATATGCGGCCACTGTTTGTGGGCTGATCAAGGTTTAGCGCCCCTAGAGGTTGCTGCGGAACCTGAAACGATGATTGGTATGGAATGGAGCTTACTTGGGCTATATTTGTCAGCGAACACCAATAAAGTGTGATGGAAGATTTTAAACCTTTTTTCACAAAACAAAAGTTGAAAACATACCTCGGAAATTTCAAACGAGATCCTTCGTTTTTTATCAGCGAGATGCGACTGACTCAGATCGTGACCTTTGGGTACTTGACCTGAGAACAGTCTCGTAGACTCCTGGAAGTTTGTGAGACTGTTCTCAGGTCAAGTACCCAAAGGTCACGATCTGAGTCAGTCTCATCTCGCTGATGAAAAACGAAGGATCTCGTTTGAAAATTCCGAGATATGTTTTCAACTTTTGTGTTGTGAAAAAAGGTTTAAAAATCTTCCATCATGTTATACCAACACAGATGAACTTTCATGAACCAATAAAGTGTGTTAATGCTGCGTTGAATTATAAATCGGGGATGCATAGCGCAATACAAATATTCATTATTTTGATTATCATTCACAGGGCAACAATCGTTAAAGGGCCTAGAGAAATCTACTGGATGGGTGTTACCTCTTGTCAAATAACCTACAACAGTGGAAAACCAAAAGAAGAAAGAAAATACCTGACCATAAACGAACCTTCTGGCTTCAACAAAATACCATTAAGCATGCCTGTCGCTAGTGATGGGGTGCGAAAAATGACACGTGTACAAAATGTTCCAGCAAAACGTACAAAAAAATCTCAAATATAAACAAACCTTCATATAAAGTTAATTTTAGATTTAAAAAATATAAAAATGTTTTTTCACATTTACAAAACCAATGAACTTAGTGGAATTAGAAACTCAATCAAAATAAACATGCTACTTCATAAAGGTTTGTTTCCCCGACTACTAGTCTGCCAACACAGAACATACCACTCATTTTAGGGCACGGTTAACCCCTCATTTTCAGAAATATATTATGTTTTCTATTAAACTCAGTAACTTATAAATAAATCCATATTATAGTATACATTTCTAGATGTGGGTTTGCATGTAGAATATGATGATTAGGTCAGTTTTGGACCAAAATGTATGATTTTGGACCTAGGGTCCCAAAACCCCTGTTCTTGGCCCACTATATTTGTAAACAACCTAACTAAATTTTGCAAATAAAAGTTAAGACCTCTTATGCTGTTTTAGAATATAGAGACACATGTCTAAGAATGCATTTCTCAAATTTTTGATTTTTGACTTACTTTTTGAAATATTGCCAAAAATAGGCCCAAAAAATTATTTTGAGCCAATTTTTGATCTCGTTTTGGCAATATCTCAAAGAGTCGAACTTCGAGCCCCGCTAGTGCCAACGTGTTGTTAACCTGGTCAAATCACTCGAACACACTTGTTCGTCGACTTAAGCGTACTGGGCTGTTTAGGGGGAATATTACAATCAAACAAACGCATTGTTTTTATTTAACTATGCCATGCCGAAGGGACGCTTCAATTCTGGCCATCTGAACAATTTGCATTAAGCAGAAACCTGTGCACTTTTGATTCTGTTTTTTCTCCAATATTTATTCGTATATATTTATATACAAATATCAGGTACTATAGTTACATATAACAACTTCTCATTGAGGCCTTTTCTGTAACAAGTCTTCCTTTTTGGTTCCCCTAGTGATTTTGATATTGACACGACCAAAGCCCTGGAGAAAATCGAGTACAATTCTAGTACAAGATTGGAATGTGCACATTTGGAACATCATTCGAGTACACTTTAAGTACATTTCTAGTACAAATTGTTTGTATTTTTTAACAAACAATTTGTACTAGAATTGTACTTAAACTGTACTCGAATGATGTTCCAAATGTGCACATTCCGATCTTGTACTAGAATTGTACTCGATTTCTTCCAGAAAGATCGGTTGTTTGATATACTAGTATAATGTATGATATCTTCTTTTCGTTGATACCAAGATCATGAAAATATGTCAAGGTGTTGGGTGATTATGACGTCACAAAATACTTTTAGACCGAAAATTACGTTTTAAAAAATAAGTTACAAAAGTTCTTAATGGTGGAGTTTTATTGGGGGTTTTGCAAATAAATTAAGAAAGCGATAATTCTAACATGCCTTGCAAGTTTTAAGTCCATATTAATCATTTACAAACTGCTTTTTTCCCCTTCAAAATGGTGTTTTAAAATAAAGGTGCCAACCACCCCCTACCCTCGGTTTTTGACGACCTACCATACCCCACCAATTTTGTTCATTAAAATGACTGAAAAGGATGCAAAAGAAATAATTTAATTGCCCATGGTCACTTTGTGTTACGTTTTTTTGCATCGGCGGTCAACTGTGAAGGGGATGACAATTTGCTTCTTTACATGCTTAATGTACAAAGCATGTACAACATTCCACACATTTATGTACAATTTGCATCTTTATGTTCAACTTGACATTTCAAGCTACACAAGTTGGATAACCATTGTCAGATTGTGAAAACAATAATCAGCTGATGTAAACGTGATTGAATTTAAATAGACTTGGTGTGGCGCGTTGATCCCGTGGCACACACCATCCGTACTGAATGCTACTGAAATCGAAAGCTCACTAAAGAATCAATAACGGGGACACGATGAGTTGTTGAAATTTCCATTATAAATTGAAGTGTCCAAAACACATCGGCGAGTCTTCGTTGAATCTTATAAATAAACTCTTGGAACCCATTATATTTCGCAAGGTTTGTGATGAATTCGTGCAAAGCGGACACTTGCATTGCGGTGTCTGTCTAGTGCTGACCTTCCAATTAAATTTCGTTCACCAAATCAGTGAATATTACAACGTTCTTTAACTTTGTAATTCATAACCGTTGAACGTTAAGCACATGATATCAAACCCAATATTGTCTAGAATTTAACACCGGAAAATACGCTCCATCGATGAATTCCAGGACCTGACTACCGTAAGCAGGATCGTAGCCATCCCACTCATAAGAATAATCACCTACATCTGATGAGCATGCCGTTCCTATAGCAACCGCCATACTGGTATCAGAAGACACATTACATTGAGACACTCCTGCGCTGGCGCCAAAATCAGAGTCCACGGCTAGTGCTGGTCCGGTGTTGCCACGATCCATGTTTATAACTGAGCCAGAACAGTTACTATTGGGCGTATTTGTCGGTACCACAAGTCTTGGCGTTGGAACCCGAGTCTGAAATTGAAATAAACAAAATTCTTTAGTATTTATTCTGAAAATAGCATTCCAGAACACTGGAACAGTAGAGATCAGCTTCTAAGTAATTCACATTCAAGCTTAATGAAAGGCATTAGAGAGTCTTTGTTGTTGAGCCCACTGGGAGTCGTATTTATATACGAGATTTATAGTACATTGTATAAGTGCGTACATGTAAGTTCCACATTTTACAAAATGCTCAGCAAAATGCATTTGCAAATCACAAGTAATAAGCACCCTTTAAAAGCCGACACAATCAGTTTGGTTGCATAGCGATTTCAAAATGAGATTTTTGCATGTATATGTTACTGATACAGCTTTGGTCGCCGTGGAGCACAATTGGGCCACAACTTTGTGCAGCCGGTGGCAACCATTTTCCAAGATGGCGATCGTAGGCTTGATTATGTACCTCTAAATAATTTCAAAATATGTAATGAATATTATACAATGACATTGAGGTGATCAATCAAGCCTACGGTCGCCATTTTGGAAAAATAATCCTGGGGCCAGGTTGCAGCCGCCGAACAAAGTTCTGGCTAAATTGTGCTCCAACGCCTTATTAAACCGTTAAGTGCATACAACCAAGTCACGGGTAATACTAAACCTTCTATCTATCATTCTATTCTATATCATCCTAGGAGCAAAAACAAGACTGCAAATGTTGCAGGTGATGCGGGAATCATTGCATTTTCAAATTAGGCGAAAACATTACAGCGTTACTTTACCTACCAAAATACATACAACCAAGCCACGGGTAATGCTAAACATTCTATCCATCATTGCTAAACTATTCTTTTAGCAAAAACAAGATTGCAAAGGTTGTTAGTGATGCAGAAATCACTGCATTTACAAACCCTACCATACTTGCATACAACCAAGCCACGGATAATGCTAAACATCCTATCCATCATTGCTTAACCATTCTTTTAGCTAAAATACGATTTCAAAGGTTTTTGGTGATGCAGAAATCACTGCATTTACAAACCCTACCATACTTGCATACAACCAAGCCACGGATAATGTTAAACATTCTATCCATTATTACTATACTATTTTTGTAGCACAAACAAGATTGAAAAGGTTGAACGTGATTGCAGAAATCATTGCATTAACAAACTAGACAAAAACATCCCAGCGTTACTTTACCGTACCAAAATGCATACAACCAAGCCACGGGTAATGCTAAACATTCTATCCATCATTGCTAAGCCATTCTTTTAGCAAAACCAAGATTACAAAGGTTGTTAGTGATGCAGAAATCACTGCATTTACAAACCCTACCATACTTGCATACAACCAAGCCACGGGTAATGCTAAACATTCTATCCATCATTGCTAAACCATTCTTTTAGAAAAAAACAGATTACAAAGGTTGTTAGTGATGCAGAAATCACTGCATTTACAAACCCTATCATACTTGCATACAACCAAGCGCAGCCACGGGTAATGTTAAACATTCTATCCATTATTAACCCTAACCCTTGGCAGATCAAATTCCATAGGATCCACAGGTAAACAGGCAAGCTATGCAGACCTAGGCCATACAGCAACCAAGGTTTGTGTATTAGTCATGCATGAACTTGAACTTGAACATGCAATGACTGTGCTTGTAATCCTATACCATGCAGTTCAGGATACAATGCTGTGTGCTTGGAAAATTTATCGTATGGTCCAGGCAGGTAAGGATTAATTAATATACCATTATTGTAGCACAAACAAGATTGCAAAGGTTGAACGTGATGCAGAAATCATTGCATTTGCAAACTAGGCAAAAATATTACAGGGATATTTTACCGTACCAAAATGAATATATATAACCAAGCCAAGGATAATGTTATAACTTTCCGTTTAACCATATCATTCCATATCATTATTGTAGCACAAACAAGGATTGCAGAACTTGATGACCAGAAATCACTGCATTCACCAACAAGAAAAAACAACTAATAGCATTATTTGGACCACACCAATATGTATACAACCAAGCCACGGGTAATGCTAACCATTATATTCATAATTAAAGTCTGTTTCAGTTACTACAACGATTTTTTGCGGTTAGTGTTTTATTGTAGAATAGGCTTGCGAATTTTCAGTGTTCTAAACTTTGAATTCCGTGTTCTTTTCCTTGATAAAAATATAATGTGCATTATTAATGTCAATCGGCTGTCCAAGTAGCGTGAGCCATGCAAAATAGCGATTGTTTTGGGGTGTTATTTTCATTCTCTCATGAATTTCATTTAAGATTTAAAATGTATGATAGAATTTTTATTTGTTGTTTTGTTTTGTGCTGTTTAGTAGTCAAAAACTCATTCAATTTTATCTTTTATGTAAAAATTGCGTTTTCCCTTAATTTCCGTTTTTCCCCGTTTTCTTCTTCAGTTCCGTTGTTCTTTTCCGTTTTCCCGTATCGTGGAAAACTTTGGAGCTTATTTTACTGATATCTCAGTTTTTAACAACAAAATTAATTGTCTCAAATTGGCCAAGAAAATATCATGTTAACTGTTTCAGTTTGTAGACTTTCTCAAAATGTTGGCAACCTATTTACTACAACAAACTATCATGTTTTTCCAAGGTTTTAATCAAGTCTACACAAAATTGGTTTGTCTGGGATAGGTTGTTGATACTTGTTCAATGATGTTGTTAGTTAAAGTAAAACAATCGCATACTTTACTAACCACAACTGGTTCCTGTCGATGCAGAAATCACTGCATTTATAAACTAGCCTAGACAAAAACATTGCATAACGTACCAGAATGTATACAACCAAGCCACGGATAATGTTAAAACATTCAATCCTTCGTTAATTTACCATCCTTGAAGCACAGACAAGATTGCTGGATATACATAAATCACTGCATTTCTCAAGTAGGTAAAACATTACAGCGTTATTTTACAGCATCGAGGGCCACGCAACCAAGCCACAGGTATTGCTATACTACCCTTGTAGCACAAGCAAGATTGCAATGAAGATTGCTGATGATGCAGAAATCACTGCATTTTAATACCAACAAGGCAAACAAATTACAACGTTAATATGCATACAGCCAAGCCAAGGTAATGCTAAACATTCAATTCATCATTACTATACCATTCTTGTAGCAAAATAAGATTGCAAAAGCGGGTGCAAAAGGTTGCTGATGATGCAGAAATCACTGCATTTATAAACTAGTCTATATTCGTTACAACGTTATTTTACAGCACCAAAACGCATACAACCAAGCCACGGGTAATGCTAAATATTCTATCCATTATCGCTATAACATTCTAAATGCACAAACCAGATTACAGATGTTATTGGTGTTGTTAAAATCACTGCATTTACAAACTATGCCAAAATGAAACAGCGTTATTTTACCGGCACTAAGATACATACAACCAAGTAACGGGTAATGTAAAAATTCTATCTATCATTACTATAACATTATTGTAGGCTTTGCTTGAGACACTCAAGCCAAAAACTTCGTTTTTAGCTTGAGGCAAGCAGTAATTTGTGCATGAAATGAAATATACTTATGGAACTTGAAAAAACAAAAATTACTTTTTCCATATTCATGAAAGGAACATTTTTGAATTAAGTTTATGAAAATCGCAATGTTCGGTTAAGAGAAATCAAACATCATGTTTGGTTTGTTTATAATGGTTACCATGGTTTACATATATCTTTAAACATCATTTTTGTGTAACTAACAACTTCGGGATGTCTTTATAATAGGTAAATTTAGTATAAATATCATTTGTGGAGTGTTTCAGTGCGTATTTAATGGAAATTACCATTTTTGCAGCATTTCTTTAGCGTACAAAAATGCATACAACCAAGCTACGGGTAATGCTAACAATTATTTTCCTTCATTACTACAACATTCCTATCATAGCACATACAAGATCGCAAAAGGTGGCTTGTTATGTAGAAAAGTGAAATAATAAATATTTCAAGAATTTATAAATGAGTGATACAAAACAAATATTGATTGCTTTAAATTCATGTGATGGTAGAAATATCATTACAAAGTTAAAGGTGTATTGTTCCGTTTCAGTCGCGGTACAGACTCGTGAAATGGAACAATACATATTCAACTTCATTGTCAGTTAATTTTTGTATACCATCCTTACAGCACGAATTATTTTGAAGAAATAGATCTTTGCGTAACGCTTAAATTGTTGAATTATATATACAAAAAAAAAACAATCGTCTATACAACAAATCTTAATCAATGTCGTACTATTTGTAAACTATTACTCAATAATAGCTAAGAAAAGCAAAATACACACCTCACGAAAAGTAGTTCGTGGACATGAGTGTCCATACCGCACTGGAAAAACATCCTGATTGTTGTTATAATTTGCTTTACGTCTTTCGGTGTACGTCCTGTGTACGGACCTGTGGCAATGGTCGTCTGCTGCGAACGAATTGTCAGGTGCTCGAATCCCTCCATCAATCTATACAACAAAAATGGTAACAGAATAAACCTTACAATCTTTGCGTGTAATTTGCTCAGGTTTAACGGATAGTTCGAATGTATGTAAAGATTACATTTTATAGCCAATGAATTGAACTTTCATATACTGTTTGTTTCATTTCAATCGGTAATGTACAACAAAAGTTATGCTTTGTCAAATATTTGAATGTAAAAATTTTCTGGTGCAATTACATGAGTTTGCAAGTTCCCCTTGAATGAAGCTCTATTGAGTATTGTCATTAATCTGCTCACTCAACCGTAACAATGTTTACTTATTTATTACCTACATGCCCTCTTTTATCTATACTGAAAAAATGAAAAAAATTGATCTAAAACTGAAACAGATATGATAAATTTTCCAAGGTGACCCATTTTTTTTTAAATTTAGAAACACCCCTACCTTATGGGGTAACACTATCATTGTCTACTCCCAAGAATGCAAATGAGTCAATTGAATACAATGGCATGCTGTACCGCACATATTAGGCCCTGTATCCATTGGCTGTACCCATATTCCGTGTGCACCTGTCTCGTTTACTATTGTTTAAAATATTGCGGCGCAACACAGACAATAAACTTCGTTCTGCTTAGTGATCATATGATATCAGTAGCTTGTGTACGGCAGATATTCCAATTACCTGGTGCTCACCAAGTATGAACATGTTGATTGTTGGTGCTGCCAGATCATAGGAATCATCTGCCGTACATAGGCTACTGATATGATCACTAATCAGAACGAAGTTTATTGTCTGTGTTGCGCCGCATAATTACTAGCAATAGAAAACGAGACAAGTGCACATGGAATATGGGTACAGCCAATGGATACAAGGCCTAAGGCCTAGTATCCATTGGCTGTTCGCATATTCTGTATTCCCTTGTCTCGTTTACTATTGTTTATAATTGTGCAGCGTCACACAGACAATAAACTTCGTTCTGCTTAGTGATCATACTAGTGGCCTATGTACTACCATGACAAAAATCCACCCAAATATTTGATAAAACATAATTGTTGTTGTTTACTACCGGGTGAAATGAAACGAACAGTATCTGAAAGTTCAATTTATGGACTCTACAATCATTTGACAATGCAATCCATGCATACTTTCTGACTATCCGTTAAACCCAAGAAAATTGCACTTAAAGATTGTAACGTGTGTTTTTTCTGGGACACCCTGTAATAAAAAAAATATATATATGATTATCTGCACCCCTACTAATGAAATATCTTTGAATAAATTTGGTTGCTCACATTGCTTCCATAAATTCTAAAATTACTAAATGCGTTAACTGTCAATGCCAAAAATGAGAACCAGTTCAAAAACAGATATTTGATGATAAGTATCTGACAGTATATGGATATGGGATGTCGAAAGGTACAAGCTTAACAACTAATTAACATGATTAATCCCATCAAATCATAAGTGTAAGAGTAGGCCTGTTTGTGCGTTCATATATCATGCCTTGCTCGAGACACTCAAGCCAAAAAGACTTACTTTGTACCAATACCACTGCCAGAAATTTCGGGTAAATCATCCCTTATTCCACAATGTTTTAGTGTTACAGTATCATAGTGGTCATATTCGTTGATAATCTTATTTTCTAACATTTAAAACAAATCAGTTAAAATGTAGAAAAGATATTATCAACAATAATAAACAAAATTGTTTGACCAACTTTTAATATCAGCTATAATAAGACACGATGTTTTTGACATTTCAAATTGTAGTAACTGTTTTAAGCTATCTGAACTTAGGCCTACAACAACAACAACAACGTCAAGAACAACAAAAAACCTATATACTTAACCTTTCTGAACTGAACAACAACAACGTCAACAAAAATGTACTTGGGCTTTCTGAAATTAACAACAACAACGTCAACAACAAGAACAACAAAAATACTTAAAGGGATCTGGTCTACATCCTTCCCAATACTTTTGTACAATTTTACTTAATCTCATTGAATATAGGTCTACCTATATTAACTTATTTTGAATAGCTTTGGTTGATCTTTTAACTGCTAAATCAACCCGAAATGCCAGTTTAGGATTTAAAAAAAGGGCCGGACATAATGTAGTCACACCAGTCACAAAAAGTATTGTTTTTTCTCTATTTTAGCCATTTCAGTGTGAATTTCATTACTTTTTCTTGATTTTGATACATTTTTGAATTTCTAAAGGCATTTCTATAAGCTCTTAATACAAAGTAGAATCTAGACCAGTCCCTTTTTAAAATGCTTACCACACTTGGTTCTGAAGATGTGGGAATATTTTCCCCGGCTAGGTTAAATTTCGGCAGTCTCGTCCTACTATAACCATGCATAAATCTCTCCTCTCGTTCACCACGAGACATTCTCTGATGATAATGACATGTACACATTCTGCGATTTACTATTGGCTCTGACAATAACCTCCTGCGAGCACGGTCTATACTAGGATCCACAGCATGAACTTGGTACGCCCTTGATCTCCAACCACCACTATAGCACCTTGTACCAAGTCTAGGCACGGGATGTGTACCTAGATGTGTAATATTTCCATTCAAATCTGGTTCAATACGGCGTGATAAATGGCGGTATTTTTGATTTGAATGTGTCCGCATGTGCATATGTCTGGGAAGACTTTGACTAGGAAATCTGTCAACTCCAGGAGGTAATATATTGTTTTCTCTGTCTGCTTGTAGAAATGGCATGCTTTGGTGTAATGGAGCATCTATTTGAGTCTCTTGGTGAATTGAATCCCTAAAGTCTCCATTCACCTCCTCATTTATATCAGATGCAGACTTCATTTGCTTTAAGACAGTCAATGGTATCTCCTCATTAATAACAACAGGACTTGGTGTAGACTTTCGTAAAGTCTCTTGAGATTCGGCTAACCTCCGAGCCCTCTCTTCAGCAGCAAATCTGCTGTAGATCTTTGATCTTGCTTGTCCATACGGTGGAGTGTGGGTCACTCCAAAAGAAACATTAGCTCTTGTTCTGAAAAATCTTTTCCGATAAACAGCACATAACAAAATGGATATAATTACTATAATGAGCAATATGATTGCTACTGACACCACAGCAATGTGCAGTACATTCCATGTCCAGATGTGATCGTTGGATAATGCACCAGTTCCAGGTGTAGTCCTAATCCCAAAATCAACCCTTTTGAGTACAAGATCTGTTGTCATCGATGAGTCCGAGTAATTCATGTCAAGCTCATGGAATGACCATCCCACTGATTGGATTTGGGTGTCGTTACCGCTTAAATTTACCTCCGATGCTGCAGCAGCATGGTCAGATGGTTCATAGCCACTCCGGACCCCAGGTTGCTCTCCCATTTAGTCCTGAAAGCCTAAAAATTGCAGTTTTAGGCACCATTACTATTGTAACATTGCCGTACATTTTCGAGCAAGTATCAGTGGGCTTGATTTATACATTTGTATCATCTAACAATGCAAAGTTCAACGAAACTGGTTGATCAAATTATTAAATGTTCTTGCCTGTGCACCCTGTGTATTGTAATCCAGCACCGCTATGAAACGTACGGCAGATAACTATAATTTGCTATACATTGTAGTAGCTGCCCTATGTAATCTGCTGTAATAGTTCACAGCATAGGTAACTATTACTAATCGACAAATCTTGAAAGGCAGCTGTTCTTTGTATACAATATTGATCAATACATCAGAAGTCTAATTGTCATGACCTCTTTAAGTTTAGACAAACAAAGGGAGCGAAGCACTCATTCCTACTTTTCAGTACACATACTTATTGATTCCTGAATATATTTTAATGAGCGGGTAATTCAACATAGCTGTAGACACTCATGCAGTCATCATTTTAAGCGCTTTTAAACAAAAATTGCACTAAAAATCATTTTTCAACTAAAATTGTTATATTGCCTTCAAACTAAAGCTTTATGATACCCAATATTAAAATGAAAGAAAAACAGAGCAAAAATGCACAAATATGCCTAATTTGCATATTTAATTGGCAGCCATCTTGGCTTTTGGCAGATAAAAACACTAAGTTTCACTGATATAATTGTCAAATTCGCCCAGAAACTGTATAACCAACATGAAAGTAACTTTTATGTTAGTGTTAAGATAGATGTAGTTAAAATAAATTTGTGTTGTACGAATCTAATCCAGCCTCTGAGAAGTCATACGGAGCCTTTTTGGGGTCAAAATTGGACCAAAAATGGACGTTTTTGCATATTTTGTGTAGAAAGGTAGGTTCATAAAAGTGAAATTCGCCCAAAAACTACAAATCAGATAAATTCAAACTATGCATGGCTAGAAAGAAGAAAGAAACACCTTTTCAAAAATAGGTTCTATAGCTTGATTGAATTTGTAGTTTTGAAATTACAGCTATTTTAATGGGGAAAATGACAATTTTTTTTCTATACAACAAAGTTTACAATATGTATATCTCGGAGCTGTGTTTGATCTTTTATCAGGTAAATCCATCCGAGGTGCAAAATTAAGATTTAAAAACACAGGATAGTCACACCATCATCACACAATGATATATTGTAAATTAGTTATCTCTCAATTTGAGCCAATTCTGTGTAATGTTTTTACACTTTTAAGCTTTATTTAGAGTATTTTCATGAGTTTGTTTTATTCTAAGTGGAATCTAGGTAAGTCCCTTTAAAAAGAGTCTTGATTGATGCCGCTGAGCCTCTCTAATGACTGCAATACACAAACTATTCAAGTAACACTTCCATTAAAAGATGTATTTAACTAAATTTGGTATAAGAAAAGCGACGCCCACAAAGTGATTAACCCTTATTCTCCTAAGCTATTTTTTGTAACACGTCCTCCGAAAGGGGGGGGGGGGTTTTTGCCCCCCCCCCCCCCCCCTAATATTTTGGAACAGAACCCTCGATGATCTTGGTTTTGCTATTAATATATACACTGTTAGAAAATTGTCCGTTAATTTACGGAAATTTTCCGGCAGCAGAATTTCCAGACTTTTTACGGTAAATTTACAGAATTTCTGTAAATTAACGGAACTTTAACAGTAATTCAACAGAAATTTGTCTCATATTATGGGAAAAATGTGTATTTTAACAGAATTTTCCGTAACTTGAAATTACGGAACGAAAAAATTTTTTGAATTATTTCCGTAAATTTACATTTTTAACGTTTTCTGCTTTTTATTTCTATTGTTTTCTAAAACAGATTTACGGAAAATCTGTTTTCTTAATTTACGGAGATTTCTAACAGTGTAGGTATGACCCTCCCCTATCCAACGATACCAAGATCATCAAAATCGGCCAAGGCGTTACGTAATAATGACGTCATAAAGTACTTTCGGATTGGAAAATTAGGCAAAATTGCATTATGGCCAAAATGGCCACCGAAATCAAAATGTTGCTATAAAAGTTCTAAATGACAGATTTTCGTCCGTTTTTTTGCTAATTATGAAGGGAAATGATGATTCTAACATGTTCTGTAAGTTTGAGTCTCATAGCGTGCATAACCTTTTCAAAATGGCAACTTAAAAACTTCCGGGATTTCACCCCAAACCCCCCCTACACCCCAACTTTGACGGCTTACCCTAACCCCACCTTAGGTGGTACCCCCTATTTTTTCATCACAATGACCGCAAAGGATGTAAAAGAGATTACCCAAATCCCTAGGGCCGGTTGCGTTTGCGTTTTTATCAAGCGGGGAAAAAACATTAGGGGGGGGTGGAGCACCCCCCCCCCCCCCCCCCCTATGGAGAATAAGTGTTAAAACAAATGTTATTAGGGACAAATTCAAAATTGGATTTGTAGGAATTTATCATGCATTTAAATAATAGCCTTTTTAATCTAAATAAGATCGTTTTATGTTACAGAATAAGTGTACTTTTTGTAATGTAACGATTTTGGCAAAAAATGCCAACTTGAAAAACGTATTTTTTGCCTCAAATATTTCTGGAAAGCCTTACAAAAATTTGCATTCATTAAATTTTGAACTTATTTGCTTTTTGGAATTTAAATGTCTAGGAAGGGTTTTCTCATTTTTTGATTTTTATCTTATTTTATAGAAAAATTGTCAAAAATTGGCCAAAAATTGCCATTTTGATGGGATTTTTTACATTTTTGACCTATTTTGGGCATTTTCTCAAAAAAAGTTTTACAATTAGTTTGAGAGTTAGAGTACAAAGACGGTTTGTGCCATTTGGAGGTCTACCCAGCCGTAACCAATTAACTGATGTTTGTAATAATGTGTTTGTTAATTTAATAATGGGTCGGAATGGATCTCAAATGGATTTGGAATTGTTCGAAAAGGGTTTGTAACAAGTATGGATCGCATTTTTTGTTTAATCCAGTGCAGTAAGCCAAATTAAGAGACAAATTAAGGGTTAGGGTTGGGGTTTAAGGTTAGAGTTGGAGATATGGTTACGGTTAATCAGCTTCAACTCTTAATGGTTAAGGTTAGGGCTGTGGTTAATCTTAACCCTCGATGTGTTTCTGTCACATACTAGATTAGACGAAAACTCCGATCTTTTACTGCTCGTTACAAATCATCTTGCTTTCATTTCCCAATCCATTCCAAACCTATTACAATCTATTCCGACCCATTTATTTATGTGTGTCAACCCAGCTTCAAATCTGACATTGTACATGTATTCTCTGCGTTGGTACAGCGCTTTACTTCTTAATGACACAACAATTACAATTGTTTGTTTTTTAAATATTGTGATTAGTATTTTCAAGGGCACTACAAAAAAAAACCTATTCAATGTAGACAAGCAAGCAGGAAAAGACCTTTCAAATTATACACAGACCCAATACACCACATGATTTATCCGAAGTAAAGAGGTGATACAACCCCAGTCCCACTCCTGCCACTCTAATTTATAAGCATCCTCATGTTTTGGCCCTTTAATATTTTGTTAAACTATAGTTTTGATATTTGCACCCGCTCTTACGAATGCAATGTGGTGGAGATTATCTTTAAATATGGCGCGTGAGTTGTGTTCAATGCTTTGAACCGTTTACGTTGGACGACGAGGAAGGGAGCAGAATTTGTTACTGGAATAAGTATATCATTTTTAGTTGATCAGATTTAATTTCTCCTTAATTGTCCAGAAAGTCCGGATTCAAGTGTCCCAAATACTCTGGTCAAATTTGCCACGGTAGCAATAACCCTGGACAAAATCGAGTTCAAAAATAGTACAACATTCCTAAGGTGCAGATTTGGAACATCATTTAAGTACAATTTAAGTACATTTATTGTCCACAAATTTGTACTATATTTGTACTAAAACTGTACTATTATTGTGTTCCAAATGTGCACCTTAGGAATGTTGTACTATTTTTGTACTCAATTTTGTCCAGAGAAATGCTCTTCCACTCTTCCAAATTCAAAATAATTACGATATTACAATCAATTCAATAAATTTTACGCGTCCTGAATCACAACTTTCTTTGAAATGTTTTGACTTTATTTGACTTTTTGCCAATACGTGTAACAACATATTCAGTATACGTCAAACAACTGTGAAACATTCAAACATATGCCACAACGATAATATTTAATTCATCCCGCACGCCCCAATGATATAATTACTGGAATTGATCGATACTTTATTTGATTATGTGTATTGATACGATATATATTTTCAATAAGTTTTCAAAAAAAAAATTCGATGCATGCAAATAGAATAAATCGTTGAATGCAAAAGTAAAAATATATCATCATTTCAAATCAATACTCAATGGAAACGGTAAACAAAATATCAACAAATGCCCCCTGTAGTATATAGAGCTAGAGCCAAAGGCAATACGCCAAGGCCGATGTAACGCATGGACGGAAAACAATTTTAAGTGTTCTTATAACAGATTTAAGTGTGTAATTTTGGTTCTAAGGCAAACCTACTTGGGACCAAGTGTATCAACTGGAACCCTTTTCGAAGAACAAAGAAACAACCTAACCATTATTTTAAGAAACCAAGCTACGTTACCAATGGACTAATGGACTATAAAAGCGCATAACATAAACAAGCTGGATTCAATACGAAAGTACCTCTACAACTGTTAAACCATGGAGGTATTATATTAACGGTTAAACTGATGAACTCTCGTTGATGCTACAAATCATGGACTTCTTAAATACTTTTCTTGAATGAAAGTTCAATATCAACCTTGATTGAAAACTTTCATGAAAAACCTTTATCATTACATGTACTATGAAAATAGTTTCCCGCTCAAAAGGAATTTGCAGCAAACACAGCTTTATTTTGCTTCAAGGATGCGCATGGCTGCGTGAATAGATCGAGCTACAGATGATTTAGAATATTTTTAGAACATCATATCAAGTATTTTTGTGTGAGGAGATTCCTTTTTCTATTTAATCACACCGTGGATGACAAAATACAAATTCGCCGATGATTTCTACAATAGTCAACAACTGAATTAGACATTTTCAACAACTGAACTAAACATTTTGAAGCAGACGACGAGCAACTTTTGCGCCATTATATGAAAAGAAGGTACTTAAGTCTAACTTCACAATTACTTGCGACAAACTGCATCTGCGAAAAGCTTATCAGTGAAGATCTTCGATTTAATGTATTTTATTTCGAAAAAGACTATTATCAACCACACAGCTTTAAAACTGCTCCTAAAAGAAATATAGCAATCCCCTTCAAATCGGAAACGGTGTTTATACAAATGGAATATTTTTAACCTCGATTGTGAAGTGCTGCTACTTCTCTCAAGGATTCTAAACACATAACATAGGAATAAAATTCTGAAGTTTCGAACAAAGCTTGTTCAGCTTGTATAATATACAAACAACGAGATTGTCATATAAAGAACATTTTCATTATATGAAGACAACTATAATGTTTTGAAATATAGGTACAATACCATATCTATCAGCACTAATGTATAGGGGCCTACGCAACATTCATCCAGCTTGGAAATTTTTGGAATAAAGTCGTCGACTAGCAACAACACGATATAAAGATTGGCTAAGATTGTGGCAACCGTGGTGGCAATTGACATTCAAGATTTTGTTACAAAAACCACACTTTAAGTCCAAAAAAATTGCAGTGTTGTTGACTCTTATTAATTTAATCTTTCCGATTGAATGGAAAGTGACAGTGGCTTGGCACACAACGTCTTGATTTCAACATTTTAAACAGTGTTTTGTTGTACTGCACGAGGAACTTCATTTTGATACCAGAAAGATGTTGGCAGCCAAAATAGCAGCAGCTCGTCGAGAATCATCAGCAGCTCCTTCTGTTAAAAGCGTGTCAATCGTTGATGATGCAGCTTCAGAAGTCGGAAGTGAGGCACCTTCAAAATTCAGCATCCTGAGTAGTCGCAGAGCTTCTGGTTGGGGTTATTTGGCGACTAAAATGAAAACTAAATCTGCTGTACCATTGAAACGTTATGAGAACACGTATAAAACTGAGCCAGATCCTGGCAAAACATTTGATTGTGCAAAAGTTGAACGATTCGTTTTTGATATCCTTGAGACGAGATTAAGCGGGCAGCAGTATAAAGGAAATACCTGTCGCAACCTTACGGCAACGTTATCAGATGTTATTAAAGGAAGACTAAAAAGGATGGGATTTCCTCGACACAAGATTATTGTACATTCTATTCTCGGAGAAAAACTTCAACAGGATATTAAAATTTGCAGTCGAGCGGTATGGGATGATAAAACTGATAACCACGTGACGGTGACGTATGAGAATGAATCTCTTTACGCAGTCGTGACAATTTACGCGGTTTATTTTGAATAGCTAGTATATACACGTGATTTGTTATTGCATGGTGATTGATTTGGGATTATTATCCAGATCTAAAGGAAGAATTTCTCTCATGAAGCTTCAAGAAATTGTCGATTGAAGCCATACAAAAACCATCTATACATGTATATAGCATTTTACCACAGATCTTTAAAAACAGGGATTGCGAATTATGTACAAATACAAAAGAAAATCGAT
>JXSR01S005318.1:5768-27164 GCA_000969725.1 Ophiothrix spiculata | reverse complement strand
AGGAATGTTATTTAAACATTCACTTGGTTATATCAAACGTATATTTGCAATACCGATGAGTCAAGAGGCTACGCACAGGTGACTTGAAAGTGTACACTCTAGTGACGCGGTTGGTCAATGAACTTTTTGGAAAGCCTACTGAATGGATTGTGGAGTATAACAGAAGACTACACGTAATTGCCTGTTGGATTGTCTTGGCACCAACACAAACATTGCTTCAAACAAATGCAGCCGATCACCACCCCCGTTTTTAAGATCTGTGGGTATAGTGAGCAATATTTTAGGCGAGCATAACGTCACTATATTTAGCACACCGGATTCGTTATACAGGCTCTACAAAGTTAACATGTCTCTGAGACAATATGTGTTTTTTGACTTGTTAAATGCTTGCTTCATTTATCGTACTGGATTGGTGATATCTTACAACCTTGTATAAAGTTATCATGTCTCTTAGCCACCATCTGTTTTTTGACTTGTTCAATGTTTGTGCCATTTATCATGTCCAGACAACCACAAGGGAGTTCTATAAGTTTTTGGTTAGATATCACTTTGCCCCAGTCAGACCAATTATTACATAACATTTATATCAGATGAGGTCTCCCAAGCCCCTGTCTGGCTGAACATGACTGTTGAATTACCTATACTTCACAAAAAGCTGCCTCCTATCAAAGATTCCTTATGTAAAAATACATCCTGAACATCAAAACATTTATTTTTGCAGATAGCAGCTTTGCGCATGTATGAATATAGTCCTAAACATTATAAGCCATATGCTTTGATAATTAAATGTTGACACCATGCATCAACTGACACATATAATACATTCCTGTAAGTGTCCTAATTATCTTGGATGTGTCAGTTCTTATATCAAGTTCACTAATGTAAGTTATCATCCATTACTAGATTTCTTCTGAATTGAAGTTTTTTGTAATATATATTTATCACATCCAGAAAACCACACGGGAATTCTATAAGAAGCCAATTTTGTTTGTCCAAAACTGTCCTAAGCTTATTATCATGGATTATAATTAGTAAGCATTTAATGATTTTGTCCTAAGATGAGGTCAGATATCACTGTTTCCAAGTCAGACCAACATTTATCAGATAAGGTCAACTACTCCCAGATCCTTGTCTCGATGAAATCCAAATGTTGTATTACCTTAGCCCATTTGGTCTATAACTTGATCCGATAATTTTGCAGACAAACCCTAGTGCCACCTACATTTTTATACTGAAATGTAGTCTATCAAACACATTATTTTTAATCAAACTTTTATCAAATGCAACTTGCATTATGTAAACAAACCTGATATATAATCATGATAATAGAAACATTTCTACATACTAGGTAAACTATGTTCCACCATGTTTGACAAAATAAACTGACACATGCAAGACAATTAATAGCATGTACTAGTAGTACATGGTCATCCTTTTTGAGGTGAGGCCCATTTGTGTTTCATCTCATTCCCTTTATGCATACCTAACTCCTTCCTGGTAATCGTTGATTAGAGTTAATTAATACCTTTATTTGGCTAATAATTTCAATTGATTTTATAGGGTAATACATTATCTTCAAAATCATACCAAATTTATGACATTTCATACAATTATTGAAAAGTTGTGACAACATTTGATGCACAATGTACGTATCTCATCCACACCAACCACATTTATGCATGTTTTCATGTCTGGCTAAATTAGCATCTTGACTTATACTTGTTAATAGCGTTAATAATCAATTCTATTTGTTTTAATTCCAACTTGTTTTTGATAAACAATAACTAGCCTTTAAAATCATATAAGATTTGTGACACTTCAATGGATTTTTAAGGAGATATGACAGAACAATTCATGCACAATTTTCATGATGCCTCAACCTCACCCACCTCAACCTCACCCAACTCCACCCTGGCTAAGTAGCTTTAACGGGTAATTAAGCTTAATTAATCACTTCATTTGGGTTCTATTCTTGATTTCTTGAAAGTCAAATAAATTGTCTTTAAAATCATACCAAAATTATGACATTTCATTTGATTGTTGAAATGATATGACAAAAATTGATGCATAAATCACTCTCCATGTAACAAATCCACCATTTATGGGTGCCCACATTAAAAAGAATGACCACATGCAGCTTGTCATGCTTGTTTGTGACAGTCCAAATTTCCAGGCCTATAAATTGATCATACATGTGTTTCTGTTGTCTATATAACATCAGCACCATGGGGTAGAATGGCATCTCCTAATAAAGAAAATTCTTATGTAATAATTGGTCTGATTAGGAACCTTTGCCAGTGGCAATGCAAAATAACCGTGTCTTGGAGCTAAAGACTATGGTGGTATCCTAATTAAATTTTTTGGTAACAAGCCCTGTCTAGACACACTATTGGGCAAAGAAATCGTACTCCCTTGACGATACGCTTGTGGTTGTGTGCTAAGTGTGTTATAGAATTCGCCCTGCTATAACACATACTTAACCCGCATGATACGCCAAATACTAGTATTATAGTCTAGCGCCAATGTTATACGACCCAACGATGTTCGTACTCTGTGGTAAAACCATGGAGCTATAGGTTTTTTTTATAGCTCCATGGTACAACCATATTGCAAAAATTTGCTATTAAACCCATGATAAACCATTTTATTGCTATCAAAACGCTACCCTTTACCTGATTAATGAACAACTTGGAGCATAGTATCCTGCTATCTTTATGAACGTCTTATAAGAATTAGTCCAAATAGTTATTAGTCGACTTGGTACCCAGTAACCCATTGCTTCAGGTATTTTCGTCAGGTGCTAATACTGGAGCCGGAGATTTGCCCCCAATGTATTTTCGAGTTACGGTTAATACGACTCCTCCGGAGGTATTTATTTATTTATTTGTTATTATTGTAGGTCCATAATTCATTGATTTAAACAATTGCGTGTCAATAAATAAACAATGCATGTCTCAAAAGAACAATATGCCTTAATTAAAATCTAGAAAGTTGAACATGTTTTGCTTATTTATATTTCAGTATGTGGTATTAAAACAAGTTCCAATTACATTTGAATCATGCGTTTTATTTCAGGGGTTTCTTCTGTTTTGTTTTGTTTAAACTGGCGTCCGAAATCCGCCGCCTCATGATGCAGGAACCCAGAGGTTTCCCTGGCAAAAATCGAGTACAATGCTAGTACAATTCCTGAGATGCACATTTTGGAACACAATTATAGTACAGTTTTAGTACAAATATAGTACACATTTGTGTACTATAAATGTACTCAAATTGTACTTAAATGATGTTCCAAATGTGCACCTAAGGAATGTAGTACTATTTTTGTACTCGATTTTTACTAGGCTTACTACGGTATTCTTCAAGGAGTCCATGTAGATAAGAAGAGCTGGACTTCAATGAGTTAAAAATAAAACGGCTCTTTTCAGAGCCAACAAAGTCCAACGGAAAAAATGGAAAGGTACAATGTCAGTCCTTAAATGAAACACATAATCTTAGTATACGGTACTTGGATAGAAATGTTTTTATGTTATCAAATAATGAATTGAGCATATCTCTGGAACACCTCTATTATTATATCAATCGTCCAAATTATTTCACTATTAAAAAGGTAAATCAATAACCTATACCTGAAAATGGACATTATTCAAGTTATTTAGTACACAAGACATTTCTTGCTCTTAAATCTGGATGCATTTTAAGTTGCGTTTTTATGACTCGCATGCATAATATGTTATTGTGAACCAGATCATGGTAAATATGGAGAAATATTTTATGCCAAGTGATCTTCGCATAATCAATTGACTTGCATTAATCATTGTATTACATTTTCATCTGAGACTGTATACTTGAAAAAGTCTCAGATGCTAACATATTTCATTACACCAGATGGCATTTGTCGACGACCTCTAAAAATGACTCTTTATGAACACACTTCCAATATTATCGTAACGTAATGATTTTAGTAGAAAAATAATCAATAGATCATAAATGCATATTAAATTTCGTTCAAAATCATTGCCTCTATATCCAATGTTTCCTTATTCAAGTGTTAAACCTATATAGGATGGAGATATGGTCTATTAGATTTTATGTTGATTGTACCTAGATACCGGGTGATACCCTGTAAGTGTTCTATTCAGTCTCAAACTTGACAGGCAGCGTAACGCACTCATAAATCTCGCTCCAGATTGCATTATTGACAAAGTTATCATGGTTATAGTTCTTATGCCATCATAATGTTTTCTCTGATGTTGGAAACTAACTGAAGGGAACATAGTCATCTTTGTTTGTTAGATGTTATGATTCGAGATTTTAATTAACATCTGAAAGGACTCGACAGTCCTTGGTAGAAAAAAATGACATTTGGATGATATGACGTGACTAGTCAAATCGAAAATAATATTGACTTACACAATTTTGACACTGCCGGAAAGGTTGTATACCTCAAAAGATCACGCATCCATGAAAGATGAAAAATGTTGGCTGGAAGGTTACTCCAAGCGGCCAGTCGTGAACCAAATTCTGTTAAAGGTTCCACCAGCGATTTGTCTTCAGAAGCTGATCGGAGTGATTCTCCTTCAAAATACAGCACAGTGAGCGGTAACTTCCGTAGAACACGGTCGGGTTGGGGAGCTCTCGCAACCAGAATCAAGTCTAAAAATGGTCTGAAACGCTTGGAGAATACTTATAAAACAAGGCCAGACCCTGACGAAGAATTTGATCGTCTTAGAGTGGAACAACTTGTTACTGATATTCTTGAGCCGAGATTGAAGGAACAAAATTACAACGGAAATATTTGTCGGAGTCTTGCATCATCATTATCTGAAGTTATCAAAAGTGGAATCAAAAAGATGGGATTTGCTCGTTACAAGATTATTGTACATACTGTTCTAGGTGAAAAACTTCGACATGATATGAAAGTTTGCAGTCGCGCTGTGTGGGATGACAAAACGGATAAATATGTGACTGTATCGTTTGAAAATGAGTCTCTTTACGCAGTTGTGACAGTTTACGCAGTTTATTTGGAATAGCGTATGTTCAATGTGTTTTTACATGTTTATCGTTTCCAAATTTATATGCTTAAGACATAGTCCGGAGACTGATTATGCTAGGTGTATAACAGCTGAACATTTATGAAAATTGTGGACATCCTTAACAAAGAATTCAAACTAGTATATTCAAGACAAGTTGAGCAAATCTCGAAACACACACACAGTTTCTGTCGTTGAAAAAACAAACAATAGTTTCTGTAGAAATATTACAGGCCTGAACAAGTGAGTGCAAGAATTATTTTTGGGATATTGTGTGATTTTTTTTGTCATATAACATCAATCATAATGTATGGTGGAAGAGCCGCTCGTCGTGAGTCCTTTGACCGGGCGTCCGTTAGAGGCAGCGGTCCGTCAGTCCCTGACGACGCCACATCAGAAGCTGGTAGTGTTAGCGTCCTCAGCAATCGTAGACATGGCTATGGTTTCTTTGGAACAAAAGCGAAAGTAAAGTCCGCCAAACCCAGGAAACGATTGGAAAATACTTATAAAATGAAACCCGATCCGGACCAATCATTTGATGGTCACGGTGCAAAAGTGGAAGAGTTCGTTTTTAATCTTATTGAACCGAGATTAAAAGAACAAAAATATGACGAACTTATCTGTCGGAATCTAACATCGACATTGTCGGATGATATCAAAGGCGGGATCAAGCAAATGGGATTCCCTAGATACAAGATTATTGTACATACTGTTTTGGGTGAAAAACTCCAGCATGACGTCCAAGTTTGCAGTCGAGCTGTGTGGGATGACAAAACTGATAGACACGTGACGGTGACGTATCAGAATGAGTCGTTGTACGCAGTCGTGACAATTTACGCGGTTTATTTGGAATAGCTGGTTTTACATGTGACTTGGCACATCACTGTATTGATTTGTTTAGTAATTTTGATCCATGTAATAATACTAAGTGATAAAAAACATGGCATGGATGAAATTAAGATGTTCTGTTTATGTACTTTTATGATACTCAGCGACTGCGAGGATAACCAGACGTAGTGATTACCATTATTGAATAGTTAGTGAGACTAAACTAATATATATAGCATCAAGTTTTGTTTCTTAATAACATGTGGTACGGTACTTAGAATATGATTGCTATATCAGGTTGTTGGATTGGTTTGTTTGTTTTTGTAAATAAAACATTTATTCCCAAATACTATATCATTATATTTGTTGTTAAATTTGTCCACGTTACTTCGGTCAAGTCTAAGCTAGGAATAACATTTTGTAAAGTTAATTCAAAACAAGAAAATTTTGAGCACGTTCAACTTGCAAGTGATCAAACTTTCCAACTTAAGACCAATTTACGTGAATGCCGATTGAAAGATTTCTGATGAAGTTGTGAGTAATTGACCTTTGACCTATTATAGTCAAATTAAAATCAGATGTAAAGCTAAGAACATTGAATATAGATACATTTTGGAACAGGAATTGCATCAACTGTAAATTATTTACCATTTATCATCAAAAGTTGCTTTAGGAGATGGAACTCATTGTTCTCAAAGGCTAAAATATTTGTGGATTTATAAATGATTATTGTTCTTATCTGCAGACCAACTATAGGAATATTCTTAAATCTTTATGAAATAGAGCCCAGGTCATATTTCTCTAAGTGATATGATAAAATATCATTAGTACTATCATTGGCAGTGATCTCTAACATACAACAGAATTAT
Source organism: Ophiothrix spiculata (assembly GCA_000969725.1). NCBI lineage: Eukaryota > Metazoa > Echinodermata > Ophiuroidea > Amphilepidida > Ophiotrichidae > Ophiothrix > Ophiothrix spiculata. The sequence goes on along the minus strand of JXSR01S005318.1, from coordinate 20,437 downwards.
CAGGTCCAGTATACCTTTGGTAAATTCAAAATATGCATTTTGGGTGATTTTTATAACCTTAATGGCCACTTACTGCTTACCTTCATCAAAACATTGACATATCTCGATGATCAAAACAACCATTTTATTACCCAATGGCTACTTAATTTTGATGGAAACGACCACTTCATAATTTTTTATTACCCCATGGGAACTTAACTTTGTTCAATAGTTATAATAGCAATAAATATCAAAATGGTCTCTTATTGATCAATATTGATATTGCTAATCAAGTTTCTTTCAGTATATTTTCCTCTATGCAAGTCCAATGTTCCATGTCTTTGCATTCTGTTATGGTCTGTCGAAAATCATTTTTAGATTCTATAATTATTGGAATGTCGGTGCAAGGACTATTTAGTCCTTGGTCAGAGTCTCGCACTGTCTGTTTTTTTATTTTACTTTAAAAACACTACATGTTAAGCTACGGTCACAATGTTTGAACGAACAAAAGATTCGTACAATGACGTCACAAGATATGAATATTCATAAGTTTGACAAATTCAACATGTCGGCTATCGGAGCAGTGCATATGTCCCAGGAATAGTGATTTTTTTCATTTTGTGGTATAGTAAGTAAAATAAAACTGTAAGAAAATGGTAGGAAATATATATTTCTAACATATTATCATCAATTACTTCATCAGAACGGATTTCCTTTAAGAATGAGGTTCGTACGACCATTCGCACGGGGTTCTCAAGAATAGTTACCCGGTATGTTTTTGTACAAATATCTGCAAAATGGGGAAAAACATTTTATTAGTTTGATTTATAGTTGTTGTAGTTAAAGTTGAGTTTGTAGTTGGTGAGTTTTTATAGTTGGGCTTGTTGTTGACTCTATAGTTGTAGTTGAGTTTATAGTTGATGAGTTATTTTGTAGCTGAGTATAGTTAACTTTATAGTTATAATTACAATTATAGTTGAGCTTATGGTCGATGGATTATTTTATAGTTGGCTTTTTAATTGAGTATATAGGTATGTAGTTGAATTTATACTTGTTGAGTACATGGATTATTTATAGTTGACTTTAATAACTTAAGTTTTAGTGAATTAAGCAAGGAGACATACAATGTAGTTCGTCTGGGTCTCAGACCAGCGCTCTAACCGCTCGGCCACAGTTGCTCTTACATTATTTTAAGTGATTGTTAGTGTTGGTTTAAAACGTATGTATGTCTAGTTTTGTCATGATAATGCATAGATCATGGGTAAAATCCAGTAGCCACGATCACCAAGGATTGATTTAAATAGTCCTTGCGATCACCAATGTGACATTGAACTTTCAGTGACACATTATACTGATTTTATTGCATTTTTAGAAAGTTCTTCCACCTACCAACTTAAATTCCAATGAACCATTCTTGTTGAACTTAAATATTTATTTTATTTTTAAAAAAAAAGACAATTATTTGAGCTTTAATTTTTTAGTTTATACGGCGAACTAACAATTCCATGATAGTGTTTCTAGAAATAAATTATTAAATTCTCAAAATCATAACACATCTTTGTAGCAACAAAACTACTTTTACTTAGGAGATCATTTTTTGTATATTTAACCTTCCAAAAGAATATTATTCACTTTAAAATCCAGCAATACACGATTTGGAAACATCTTTTTCAACTATAAACTAACTTCAAAAGTCAACTATAAAATATTCCACCAACTACAGGCTCAATGATTACTATAAACTCAACTACAAAATAACTCTTCAACTACAAACTCAACTATAACTATAAAACTCAACTACAAACTCAAATACAAAATAACTCACCAACTACAAACTCAACTATAACTATAAAACTCAACCACAAACTCAACTACAAATTAACTCACCAACTACAAACTCAACTATAACTATAAAACTCAACTACAAATTAACTCACCAACTACAAACTCAACTATAACTATAAATATAATTCACCTTTAACTACAACTATAAAAAGTTTATACTCCACAAACTCAACTACAAATTAACTCACCAACTACAAACTCAACTATAACTATAAATATAATTCACCTTTAACTACAACTATAAAAAGTTTATACTGAAAAATGTTCATTTTTATAAAATTTCTTTTCAGGGCAATATTATTAGATGTATTTCCCCGAGAACTTTCCTGATTCCCCTTATCATCTCTCTGGGATTAGCATATCGGCCATTCTCACGAAAATGACACCAGTAGCGATATTTCGTTCTTTGATCTGAAAATCTGTGTTTTGCTTAGAATAAGTAAACATGTTCATATTCGTGTAGTACTTGGTGAGCTCTACGCGGACATACAATAGTTTTCTATACTTTGTTTTACCTTGGTCATTTTGCTCCCAGTAGACACCAAATTAGGCAAAAATGGCATGTCCCAGCATAAGGCATCTATTTTATAGTGATAGATACATCTTTCATTCAAATTTGTTCCCCAAACCAATATCCTTTTTTAACAAAATAAGCCAAAAATATTAGGGGAGGGTGGGGCGAGTTGGCCCTCCCCCTTTTGTTCAAACGCCCCTGCATTGGAGAGGTTAAGGTCTAAAAGATTTTCCTGTTAACACAAGATAGATATGTTACCTTGCTATGTTTTACGTAAATACTACAACACTAGTACAAAATTATGTTTGCTAAAGAAGTTTACTAAGGTAACTCAAAAACTCGTTTAACTGATAACTCGCACAAAGAGATGAGCTGGGTTTTGCAAATTTTATGGTAAATTTGATGCATTATATATGACCAAAAAGCACCAGTGACATAATTTTCCCAAGGTCACGTGAGCAGAAACACATGGTGGGCCAACTCGCCCCGAGGGCCAATTCGCCCCACCTTCTCCTATTGTTTCTAACATTTTTGGATGTATTTTCTGTATTTTACAAAACCGACATACAAATTCTTCATTTAAAAAAATGAAAAAACAAATCCCTGAAAGTATCCATCTTTGGGAAGGGCTTACACAACATTCAGATATGGGTAAAAGCCTGGGTCTATACTTATCTTCAAGAGGGCTCCAAGATATTTTTAAATTCAGTTTTTGAATGCAGGAGGAAGAGCACGGTACCTGGGGAAAAACCTGCGATGCACGCATGGACTGAAATCTGAAAACCAGAAGCACATAAGCGTAGGGCACGGGAATCGAACCCGGGACCTCATTGGTGCAAGCTGCGCCAAGAGTATCATTATGCATGCTTGCCACAGTGGGTCACATTACCGGAGGCCAATTCTAGCAATATCTCTATCAATAGTAATGAAAACATATGACTATTTATAAAGAAAAAGCTATCAAATTTTATTTTTTTCATTAAAATCACCATAATTCTACTTCAAATCAATAATATAATTATGTTGGAAATATCTTACATATTTAAGAGTAAAACAAAATAAAACTTCGAATAAATTTCATGGCAACCATCGCAGATACAACTTTCTTGCACTCATATGAGGAAGTCATGAACATGATGAATGCAAGAAAAAAACTGCAAAACCTGACATTTTAATAATTTTTGGGTCAATAAAGGCTCTTTGAATGGTTCTTCAAGTGAGAATGTCAGCGGGTAAAGCCACATCAAGAGCCTGTGACATGGAAAACAAATTTCGGCACATTGTCAAAAAACCGGGCATGAACCAGATCTTGTGAACGTGTCTGTGCTATGCAACAGAGATGCCACTTAGTATCACTAAAAAATCCTGAAACTTTCAAAAAATCCGGAAAAAATGCATAAATTTTGGCCAAAAAAGCTGAAAAAAGGGCTGAAAATGGTAAATTTGGACTAAAAAAATCCTGAATAATCAGGTAGGGAGTAAAAAAATCAGGAAATCAGGAAAAATCCTGAAAAGTGGCATCTCTGTATGCAAGTAAGTGTTGTTAACCAATATTGTTGAATTCTACCAACACACATATAAGATCATTCATTCGCGAAATGTTGAGGATTTTCACATTCTTGTGACAAGACGTCAACTTAATGACATTCTTCAGCTATTCAAAACACAACTTTCTTGCATTCACGTAACGAGTTCACAACCGGTCAAAATTGCAATGACCCAGCAGTTAAATACAGCAATTGGGTTTTGAAGATATCCTAATGCCCTTATCTCATCTTTAAAACCTACATGATTTTTTTTTTGCATTTTTTTTCGATATAATTAAGAAAAAAGAAAAGTGGAAAAACTTGAATTTTTAACCCCATGCAGGCAGTAACCTAAGACTTTTTTTTTGGAAAGGGGGCCTTATATGAATAGGTATGGTTGGTTTCTATTAATTTTACGGCTTATACAAGTATACAATTAAGCGTAATGTGTTATTTTGTAATCTATATCAAATTTTAAAATGTTTTCAGCTGGTACATAGGTACATAGATTGATAAAAAAATAATTCTAACAACATGCACAATAAACTTCTGAAATTGCAACTCTACGATATCTAATGATATTCATATATTTCAACTCAAGGCAACCTTAAATAATTGCATTTTTTTTTGTTGCTGGTAAATTTTAAGTACAAGATGTATGCATGAATGTCAACTCGCCATGCGAGTGCAAGAAAGTCGTATCTGCAATAGATGCCTTATGTCATAAATTTGGATTGCACACTGCATGACCTCCAGTATTGGGTCAGTGGTTCTCGAAATGGTTCTTCAGGTAACAATGTCACCTGAAGAACCATTTCAAGAACCACTGACATAAGACATTTTGGTGTAAAATAAATATAACTTAGGGCAGCCATTGCAGATACGCCTTTTTTGCACTCACATGACGAACTTTACTCTATAAACCTTGAAGTATGCAGCAAGCAATCCGACTCTGTCACGAGATACAGAGCATATCCCTTGTATTCTACAACACTGCGAACTGGTGGTTTTGTATTGTGTAAGAGACTAGTAATGATTGATTAGGATTGATTAAGACCAATTCACTGCCTATTATTCATGATTTTGTTATTATTTTTGGTTGATTTTGTACCTACCACATTGACAAACATTGTACACACGTTCATTTGAATATTTAACAAGATTTGAAACATGATTATGAGATATGGACTAATTTACTTCCCCGTATGGCCATATTGGTTAATGTGCGTTAATCAGCTGATTGCTGCATACTTCAAGATTTATGGGTCCGTATTCCAGAAAGATGTTTAGCTAAACCAAGGTTTAACTGAGCATCAACTGTCCAGAAAAGATACGCACCATTGCAGGCTTTAAAGCAGAACAGTTCAATGAGTCGTGCTGTTGACAAGAAATAAAACCATGGTTTAGCTAAACACCTTTCTGGAATACGGGCCATAGAGTTTATTTCTATATGCAAGTATTATACAAAATTAACAAAACACTCACAAGTAAAATGGGCTATTTTTATTGTGCATTTAGCTGTGTGAATGTAGAATGTTTCTATATACAGAGTTTATGAATTATACAGAGTTTATGAATTCATGACATATGCATTTCACTCAACACAAGTAATAAATATAATGCACGAAGTGTTACTAAAGTTATAGTACATAGTCTGCTCACACCGAGGTAAGGTAACAGATAACGATTGCATTTGATATATAATGTGCATTTACTATTGCTTAAAAATATGTACATGTATGTATATTTATGAATGTTGTCTATCATCCAAGTGATAACATATGAAATTGAGTTACAAAATATTCTATTGGATGCCCGATCCTAGGGAAATCTTCAAGTCGAATAACAAGTCCTTTGACAACGATAACTAGGATGTGGTCACATTATACTTTGATCAACACTAAATAGGCGGGAAATATGAGGCTTTTCTTCATCCGCAAGTAAACATAATCCCACTTCCGTGCGCGCCGTAAATACTGATGTGCGAGTCACATGTATGCGCGCTGCGTCTCCCGCAGTTGTGCTGTGTTCAGCTACGCACATGCTTATCCGTATCAATTCACAATGTGATGAGGCCCACCTATTTGGTATTGATCCAAGTATTATACATTAAAATACATTTGTTTTCGCCAATTTTTGGATAAAAATAATTACATGGTAAATTCTTTTGACATATTTATTTTTAATATTTCTGACATTCAATAATTCAAGGACTTCCAAGGACTTTTTTGGGGTAAAGTCAGTTTTCAAGGAATTTCAAGGTCTGGAAAATGCAAAATTAAAATTAAAAGGACTTTCAAGGATCCGTACTAACCCTGGTATAGACAGGGAAGCCAGGTGGTTTGAAAGAGGAGTAAAGGCAGCATCTTACATTAAATGTGAACAACCATCTTTGAACAGAGGGGGAAGCTTACGTCACAATTTATCTGGAACTTTCAATTCAGCAATTAAGAAGATCCCAAAACGTTTTAATAGCTCCTTGACCGGATCACAAGTCATAGACCGATTGGCGGAACAAAAACATCCATTTTGATGCAACTAGACTAAAATTTGTAGTCATTTTATGATATAATGAAATGAATGATAGGGTTAATGAGAGCAAAATCTGTCACAATTTTGTTTCTTTGAAAAAAGAGAGATGTTGCTGAAATCATATTAAATAAAACCTTTATAAACCTGGATCGGGCTTGTTGAGTTGATCAGGCAATTGCATTATTATGCTGTGATTGTACTATATCTTCATATCAAGGTGACAATTGGAATTAATGTATATGCAACAAAATTATTACTATTCGAGAAAATCACTGTACTTATTTATTTCCTACAATTTGAAGTATGCAATGCAAACTTGATGGGGATGGGTAAAAGTTGGGACAGATCAAAAGAAGACATCAGGACCTCCCCATCATGCCTAGCTTCCAATGGGATTTTTTGTATGGGTTGTGATGAGAGGGTTTAGGGATGAAACATATCTGAAATGTACAATTGAGATGAGGTCTGATGATTGTGCTATATGTTTCATCCCAAAACCCTCTCATTAAAACCTGTACAAAAATCCCATTGGAAGCAAGGCATGATGGGAAGGTCCTGGTATCTTCTTTTGGACAGATCTATTCTAGAACAAACTGTTGGGATCAATGACCTTAAAGTCAAGAAGCAGTGCTCACCTCACCCCATCTTCTTGCTCATGGAGCAGAAGTAACTGTACCTCCTGATATGTTCTGAGATTGACCCGATATCCAGGCAGATCACGTATATCTTCATTTGTCACATACAGAGCATGTGCATTTTGTTACCTGCGCAAACCATGTCTGCGTTCAAGCAGCGTCTGTCACGACTTGCTCTGATCAAGATACACCAAATTTTTCCCGCAAATCTGTTGCAGAAACTCTTGAAGCGTGACATGCAGAGCCGTAAAATGCTGGAGGTACAAAAGCTCTCTCCCCATGAGCGACAATCCCGAGATGGCTGCCATGGCATAGGATTTAATTAAATGGCAACCAAATTAAAATGCTGGTGAGCACTGCTTCTCCTTTATAATTTCTTTGGTCGGGATATAAAAATGGAACAATTGGGTAATGTACCCGTATAATGACAGAGAGATAGATAGATAAAATAGTTAGAAAACATAAGTTCACCTCAAGCAATAAATACAATAGATATACAGTTGATTTAGAGTGCACCCTGACAAACCTACTGGATAATACATACACTTTGATAAAAGTACACTTGGTAGAGCATAGAAAAATAACTATCGCCAAATACTCTAGAATCTTGAGTGAGTTTGTACATATGGTACATGCGGGTGTGCCGCTAATAGGGTTTGAATGGGTGCCTACACTTGCTAGAGTATAGAAAAATAACTATCGCCAAATACTCTTAATCTTGAGCGTGTTTGTACATATGGTACATGCGGGTGTGCCGCTAATGGGATTTTGAACGGGTACTTGTTGATCAAACAACCCCTAAAACAGGGTTGAGTTTAATCAACATTATTTATAAAGTAAAACTTTAAAATATGAAAGAGAATATGATTTATTTATGAAATGCACATTACACAACTTGAATAGAAATACCCGGCATACCAATTGTACATGCATCTATGATACAAAGCGTAAACATTGTGGTACATGTACTGGAAGAGTGCACATGAACATTTATAGTATACACAAAACTTTTTCTAATTTTTAAACTCAAAACCTTTATAGCAGGTGTCGAACTAGGTCCACAATGTTCTTGCAAGAAAACAAGATTAACTTATCTGCAATCTACTCTAGCTTTAAAATCTTAAGATTTTAAATACAATTCTGAGTTTTTAGGAATAAAAAACATGCATTAAATAATATTTAACGAATAGTAATTTGGCGCACGTAAAGTTAATTAAACCTTAGTGCACCTAGATATATATTTCAATATATGTATAAATACAAATGAACTGTATTAAAGACCTATGACAACCAGTATAATAACCTGCTGGATTTATATATACTTTGATAAACACTAAATAGGCCGGAATTATGAGGCTTTTCTTCATCCGCAAATAAACAAAATCCCACTTATAAGCGCGCCGTAGATACTGATGCGCATGTCACGCGTACAACACGCCCTGCGTTTCCTGCAGTTGTGCTGTGTTCAGCTACGCACGCGCTTATCTGTATCAATTCACGATGTGAAGGGGCCTGCCTATTTGGTGTTGATCAAAGTATAGCTACGGTATATCAGAAACCCCTGCAAAGTTAACATATTTTAAAGAAGAATAACTTGACTTCGCATAACAATAGGTGAAATAAAAGAGTTACCAGTGAAGGGGTAGGGGAGGGAAGAGGGGAGGGCATGCGCCCCTTAGCTCAATACCCTTGCCCCTACACCCTTCTGCAACATTTCCGTACATGTGCAATGTACAGGATATACTCCATTGATTTTTTGCACGTCCGGTGATTTGCAGGGTAGAGACTCGATCTTGAGTGTAAAATCATTGCCTTGTTGCATCCGTGCTGGAATACATTGAAATTTATTCATGCGCCAAACTGCATGCATATTTGACCTCGAGATCAAGGCTCTCCCCACAAATTTGTGCAAAAGGCGCATAGAAATATGATAAAATGCATTTTGTAAAATAAAAAGTTTTATATAATCTACACCAATAGTAGTAGCACCCGTAACCTCGACTTAAATATTGCGTCCTATGATAAATTTGCACAAGAATAATCATGCTAGTATACCATACTTTCTGTTGATTGTCTTAAAAATATGCAGATTTATTTCATATTCCTATCATTTTCTTGAAATGAAACTTTGCTGGTGTTTTGTAGCAAGTGCAAGGATTGTGAATCTGTCAAAAAATCAATTTCGGCAAATTGACATACGTGTATTTTCACCTGTAGCGCAACATGAACTTTCTGGCATTTACGGTTCATAAGTGCTGGACAGCCGTATGTGATGTCTCACCCCGAAAGGGGGGAACTTTGCAGATGATATCAATTTTGATTTTATCATTTCATCTGTTACAGCATTTTCTAAGCTTTAAAATGACACCTTACTTGCTGAAATTGATCAAGGTGATGAAATTTTACAACAGAAAATCTGCTGGAAATTCTTATTATTTTTTTTTTATTTTTTGCTGCCTATTTTCGCTTGTTTCTTGAAAAGTGTTCTGTCACAAAGTTCCCCTTTTTTGGGTGAGACATCACATATTTATAAATGCAATAATTTTGTCACTGTAGCAAGATCCATATTGTGCACTTGTAAAAATTATAACATGCATCCTCAACCTAGGTCAACCATGATCAAGACTCGAGTTCTATTCAGTAGACAGCTATAGGCTAAGCAATTATTGATTGGACAGTGGAAACAAAAATCCAGAGTACAGAGCCCCATTGTTTTCAAATGCAACCCCTACCATGGATTTTTGTTTAAATTGTTCAATAAATTTTTATTTCGCCTTATAGGTAGTACTAAACCACCTGCTAATCCCTGAAGATACAGACAGATACTGTTGCAATTTCTTGTTAAAGTAACAATAGAAAATTCTGCAAGAAGTAAATCTGCACCCGGTAATGTCCAATGTGCTACCATGAATTACAGCATAGAATAGCACAAAAATCCAAAGTACAGGGCCCATTGTTTTTAAATACAACCCCTACCATGGATTTTTGTTTAAATTGTGCAATAAATGTTTATTTCGCCTATAGGTAGGACTAAACCACCAGCTAATGGAAAAAATTCTGCAATAGTAAATCCGCACCCGATAATGTCCAATTAGCCTTTGTGTTAATCAATGTGCTGCCATGTATTACAGCATAGAATCGGGCACCTGTTTTAAAAAAAGAAAGAAATATCATGGATCAATTAGAAATTATGTTTTTATGATGTATCACATCAAATAGGAAATCTAGCCCTGAAAATCAATTTTGAGAGTTTGATTATACTTTTCAAAATATATAACAGCAAAAACGAATGGACTATTAATTTATCCTACAAAGATATTAAGAAAAGTATCAGAAAACACATTCACATTGTGCTGTTCCTATTAATCGCCGACTGGACGTTGCATTTTACGAAAGAAGGTGTTTATTAGAGATCATTGTTAACTCACGTCTTACATCATAAGTTCACTAATTTGTTATGTAAGCTTAAAAACAACCCAGAGGTAGTGAAAACATTTTGCTTTATTTTCAGGATCGCGACCTCGTAAGGTCATGACAACCCGGAAGTAGTGAAAAATGTTGCTTTATTTCCAGGACCATGACCTTGTTTTTAAACTTCCGAGATCTGTTTGCCGTCACTCGCAAGAATGGAAAGCATAATAACGTGGAAATACACTGTTTTCGACAAAATAAAAGTGGTTGGGCGTTTAATAGAGCATGGGTGATTAATAGGAACAATGTGGCAGGAAGCACAACCTCCCGAATTTGCCCAATGTGATTACCCTGCGATTTACGACAGCTTTGAGGTAAGCATTAACCAGATAGGTACCAAAGTCTTTTAAATCTTCAATAACAATTGATAATCATCACGGAAGTCCCTACTAAGAATTTTCCACCCCCACCTAACCAGAGTTCCACTTTCCCCAATCTACCCTCAACTACTCTACAAAATCAACTTACGACAGCTTTGAGAACATTAACCAGATAGGTACCAAAGTCTTTTAAATCTTCAATAACAACTGATAATCATCACCGAAGTCCCTACTAAGAATTTCCCACCTAACCAGAGTTCCACTTTCCCCAATCTTCCCTCAACTTCTTTACAAAATCAACTTACGGCAGCTTTGAGAGCCTTATCCACATTGGCATCCAAGTCAATACCAACTGTTAATCATCATAAAAGTCCTACCTAAGAATGTTCCCCTTACCAGTGTTCCACTAACTCCAGTCTACCCCAATCTACTCTACAAAATCAACTAACTACAGCTCTGAGAGCCTTATCCACATTGGAATCCCAAGTCTTTTAAATTTTAAATACCAACTGATAATCATCATGAAAGTCCCACCTAAGAATGTTCCTCTTACCAGTGTTCCACTTACTCCAGTCTACCCCAATCTACTCCATCAAATCAACTAACGGCTTATCCACATTGGCATCCCAAGTCTTTTAAATTTTAAATACCCAACTGTTAATCACAGGGTTCGTACACCTTGGAGCCTTTAAAATTCAAGGACTTTTCAATGACTTTCAAGGTCCAAAAGCATGATTTTCAAGGACTTACCACAGCATAATTTGCAGTATGCTGAACTATTGTTCCTGCCGACATCAATCCACTCGCCTGAATTTGGGATCAGTTAGCCATAAATTATCAATTTTCAAGGACTTTCAAGGACTCTGTGCAAATTTCCAGGACTTTCAAGGCCTTGAAAAGGTGTTTTCAAATTCAAGGATTTTCAAGGACTCTCAAGGACCGTACGAACCCTGTAATCATCATAAAAGTCCCACTTAAGAATGTTCCCATTACCAGTGTTCCACTTACTTCAGTCTACCCCAATCTATACTCTATCAAATCAACTTATGGCAGCTCTGAGAGCCTTATCCACATTGGCATCCCAAGTCTTTATATTTTTAATACCAACTGTTAATCATCATGAAAGTCCCACCTAAGAATTTTCCACCTAACCAGAGTCCAACTGTTCCAAGTCTACCCCAATCTACTCTATCCAATCAACTTACCGCTGCTTTGAGAGCCTTATCCAAGTCGGCAATCAAGTCTGGTAAATCTTCAATACCGACAGATAATCTGATCAAAGTGTCGTCAATTCCAAGCTCTTTACGCTGCTCTGCAGGCACTGATGCATGTGTCATTACACCCCTAAATAAGAAAAAAAAATCATAAATATAAATATTTCATGCACTCTTAAGCCTCTTATGGAAGTATGTATTTGTGTTAATTACAGGAATGATTGAGTGACCATTCGTGCCCTTGGTAATTACCCGGGGAGGGCGCTCGAAGAAAAAAGTGGAACACATGCTCGTCAGAAAAAACATCGAAAAAGGGTAGGATTTTGCCCCATTGGTGTCGTCGACGTCTTTAGAAAAAGGGGTGCCTTTTAGGCTGCGATCACATAGAACCATACTATTCGGGTATACGGTGCACGATTCCACCTGGGCACCAGACATGCCAACCTCTTAGATCACAAAAGAGTATTTTGCAACCCAAAAAAGCGTATTTTTCACATAAAAAGCGTATTTTACAGGGTCCCTGAAACTTGCAAAAGATCGTCAAAATCCAAAAATCCTATCTTAAGCTTACTTGAGTCTTGACTTACCGTTCCATAAATCCTTCACATTTTTGCTCTTCTAATTATAAATTTCAGTTGCCAGTAATGCCCATTTCCATGTGTCATGACCTTAATGTACATTTTTAAGATATGTTTTTGTTTAAAACTCCCAAATAAAGTTTAACTTTACCGACTAATCTTTTCAGCCACGCTGCTCTGACATTTTGTTATGGTATACATGTAGCAAACACTTTATGTCACTATTACCAATAAACTAAAGTTAATAGACACGCTAATCTTCACATGCAGTCATTTTCGTTTTTTCATTATTTTAGTATTCTACACATTCAGTAGTTTTTGATTAAAGGCGTATTTTTAAGCATAAAAAGTGTATGGGCGTATTTTGAATGGTTTGGCGTACTAAATACGCCAAAATCGTACTAGTTCAAGTTGGCATGTCTGGGGCACGTGTATAGATACAATCAAACACGTGAATTTGATGCAACCGGGTCACATAAGAGGGCACTATTCGAAAAAACGCATAGCTCGCCATGCCTGTATAAAATATAGCCATCGAATAGCATATACCATATACTTCTATGTGATCGCAGCCTAGGGTAACTTTCGACATTAAGGGTAGTCTTTTTAGGATATCTTCTATGTTAGGGTCACTTTTTTGCTAGCTATTCTAAAATTCCAAGAAATAATTACAGAAAAGGCTTCCAATGTATTATTCATGTATTTTATGGCAGAAAATAGTGCGTTGTTACGCCGTTCAGGGTCCATTTCAGTGTTATACGCTTTTAAAGAGTCAAATGTCCATAACGACATTTAGGGGTCAATTTTAGTGTATTACGACATCGCGACAGTTAGGGGTATGATTTTGAATATTAGAGTTCGATTTTGAGGTGCTCTGACGAGTATGCGTACCACTTTCTTCTTCAAGCAGGCCCCCCCCCCCCCCCGATGGTTATTATAACCCTCCTACATAAATTCAAGACAGTTGTTCTGTTAACAACCATTTGCTATTTGTTACAATATGATGTCTCCATTTGATAGTATATACGCATACGCCATCAATGCGCAGTGTTAATACATGTATGTTTAACATGACGTGTACGCAGTAAAGGTCTTGGCTAGGATTTACCAATTCATTGACACACGTAAATTGACTCAATGAGAAGCGATATAAAACAAATGAATACGCCAGTACAAGAAAAGCCCAACTCCAATAGCTCCCTTCTGTAAAAATATAAATGCATACAAATCTCTGAAAATGCTTTCACATCACTAAAAAGCATTTCCATATCCCAATCATAGTGTCACATTTGATCTTGTAGTTGACTTTTTTAGACATTGTCAGATAATTTTTTATAGTATATAGTTGCAGAAAGGGGCTCATGGAGTTGGGGTTTTCTTGTACTGGCTGTTTAAATATAGCAAATATATACTAAAACAATTATCTAACAATGTCTATAAAAAGTCAACTACAAGGTCAAATGTGACACTATGATTGAGAAATAGACATAGAAATGCTTTTTAGTGATGTGGAAACATTTTCAGAGATAGGTATGCATTTTAATTCTGTAAGTATAATTTACAGAAGGGAGCTATTGGAGTTGGGGTTTTCATGCACTGGCGTATTCAAATATGAAATGTTTATTTTGTGTGATGATAAATATACCATCCTTAATTCAAAGTTTGATTATTCCATGTTGGACCTTGTGAAATGAAATAGTGAAACTTCATATTTGGGTTGGTATATTTCTCTCATCACACTCATACACAGTCGATATTTGTACATTATACCGCTCAAGAAATTCTACTTACGGCAATTCTGCTAAGCTCTCAAATCCTCCGAGACTTTCAGCCAATGTGAAGACCCTGAGATTCTGGAGGAATGCTTCGGATTCTGCTAGGCCGCCTTTGATGTTAAACGTCAACATACCGGAGTAACCCTTCATCTGTCTCTTGCCTAACTCATACTGTGGATGGGACTTTAAACCTGGGGGGTAAAAGATCAAGATACATGAATACAAGAATTCCATTGGTCAATAGCTGAAAAGGATATTTTGTCATGTGATTGCAAGAAAC